>CAUYRT010070236.1:0-219601 GCA_963574885.1 Lepilemur ruficaudatus | reverse complement strand
TGCATGGTGTTTATTTGGGACCTGAGTCTTGTTCTTGTGGGCGTCTGTTAGCCAGGATTTGCACGTGGCGGGGGAGCCCCAGGGAGGTCTGTGCCTGGGTGCCTGAAAAGGGCACCATCCGCCTTTTCCCCAGGTCAGTGGTGTGAAACTATGATGGGGGGTTCAGGCAGCCATGCCATGGTGTAGGAGCTGTTGTCTTCCTGATGCTCTTTGCCTTGTGCTATTTCATTCACTTGACGATGCTTTCCCCGCCCCGAAGGCTGCAGGCGGGTGCTTTGCAGGAGGACCAGGTCCCCCAGGATGTAAAGCTGTAAAAGCGCTTTGCCTCCGCGCAGAGTGCAGGCTCCCTGGCCCTTTGAGATTCCCTGCTGGATGTCATCACTCTGCTCTTGCAACCTTCCCTTGGAAAACTTGTTGAGGTACAAATTCAGATGCTGTTTCCCTGCTAGGAGAAGAGCTGGAACGGCCTCCGCCCACGCCCCGCTGCAGGAGGCTGCCCCGCTCCCACCCTGGGGGTGAAGTTGAGAAGGAGGCTTTTGTTTTTGAGAAAAGAGGCTCTTTCTAGGAAGCATGATGGGATTAGGGAGGTTAGAGAATGGGGAGGTGGATCTGGCTGAATAGGGAGAATTTTCTGGAATATGGGAAGGGTGGAATCAGGTGTCCCAGAACAGAGGAGATTCCTAGTGCAGAAAATGGGTCACTGCTTATTCACACATCACCTGCTGGACCCAGAAGGGAAAAGCCTGTATCGCATGCGGGAGCTCGGGCCCTGGCCTGGGGAAGACCCCTTTGTCCTTCCCGTTGAGGCACCGTGCGTGTTTGGGCCAGGGGTGCAGCAACAAGACCAAAGACATTCATTTGACGCTCCACAAAGGTTTATTGCACATCTGCTATGTGATGGGCACTGACGATGTACACCTTTGCGCACAGCTGACAAAAGTCACTGCCTCGCTCAGCTTACATCCTAGTGGGGAAGTAACCTTTAGTTATTCTGCACAGAGTAAGTTGCCCGGGACCGTGCCTGCCCAAGGGGGTTAGGGAGAGGATGGGGAGGGAGCCCCCCAGAATAATTGAGATTTGGTTTCCTGCTGAGATGGGACACACAGTGAGAGTTCATTTTGGTGGGGAGAAACCACAGGACTGCGGTGTTTCTTGGATCCCCAGAGAGGACCCTGAAAAGACGGCGCAAGAGGCTTTTCCAATGTGAGGCAGGAAAATCTGGAGGAGAAATAATTTTATAAAACTGGGTTAGGACCATGTCACACCTCTGTTTTCAGTTTAAATGTGACCATAGCCCCAGAGGGCAATAGATGGGCCAGTTTTCAAGTCAGCCACCCATTTGTGGGCACTCCAAGATTTTGAAAGCTCACATTTCTCAGTTCAGATGCCCCACGCAGCCTCCTGGGCTGGGCAGGAAACAATCTCTGGCTTCTATGAGAGGAGAAGCACTTGGTGTGGTTTACAGAAAGCCAATAGCGGGTAGGAAGTCCCGGGGCTTGGAGAGAGCTGCCCGTCCCAGCCTATCCTCAATCCCTTTGGTGGGGACAGAGAGCCCTTCTCCTAAAGGCAGCGGGAACATGTCCCAGCAAGGAGACCTTGGGAGGTTACAGGACCTCTGCGATCAGTAGCATCCAAATGGCCCCAGGTTACTCTCCCCCTCACCCCACATACACACATTGCCTCCTGTGTTCCAGCCTCTGGGTGATCCACACTCCCTTGGGTGTGGGCGAGACCTAGTGACTTGTGTCTTACCAATAAGCTACAACCAAAGTGATGGAATGTCATTTCTGAGATTAGGTCACCAAGAGACTGTGGCTTCCCGCGTGCTAGGCCTCTCTCACTCTCTCACTGACTGTTGTGAGCCGCTCTGGGAAAGATCCAGAGGCAAGGAGCTGAGGGTGCTCCTCGGCCAGCAGGCCAAGAACTGAGGCCCTCAGGCAACAGCCTGTGAGGAGCTTCCTCCGCCAACAGCCGCGTGAGTGAGCCTGGAGGACGACTCCCCCTGGTCGGGCCTTCAGGTGAGATCTGATTCAAGCCTGAGCCAGAGGACCCCCTCAGCCATGCCAGATCCCCGGCCCACAGGAGTAAGAAGAAGATAACCACGTGTGGGGCGGCTGTCAGGTGGCAGTGGCTGACTAGTGCAGCCCCTCTTGCTCTTAGCATGAGTGTGCCCCTGTGACGTGGCTGATGATGCTCCCCACTCTGCTGATCGTGTGGCTGAACTCAGCCTTGGGGCCCTTCCCTGAGCTCCCACTGAGGCAGAGTGGCTGTTCCACGGCACAGTCCTCACTGCCGCTCTAGTTGCACAAATCACTGTCTAATTGCAAACTGGGCCGAGTGTGGACAGGGAGGAAGACAGGGTGCTGCGGAGCGGACGGCCGCGGGCCTGGCCTGTCTGGGCAAACGGGGGCTTCCCAGAGGAGGTGAGTTTTGAGCTGCGTCTGAGCTGGATGAGTTGGAGGAGGTTTAATTTGTCCTCCTCCTCCCCCACCCCACCCTGGTAAGTCTCTTTCTTAGCACTTTGTCATTTTCCGTCCTAGCACTTACCACAATTTATCATTGTTCATGTGTATCAGTCCCACCTACTAGACACTAAGCACCGAGAGGACAGGAACTAGGTACCACAGTGCACTGAGCACCAAGCACAGTGCCTGGCACGTAGCAGGTGCTCAAGAAAATGCACTAGATGAATGAGGGAGAGGACCCAGCTAAGGCTAATGACAAAGCCTTAGAGATAGAGGGGACAGCACTAGTGAAGATCCTGGGAGAGGGGCCTGGTGAATTCTGGAAACTGGAGCAGCCAGTGTGTCTGGGGCACAGGAGAGAAAGAGGAGAGCACTTCAAGTCAGGTTTGAGAGGTGGCAGGGCCAGATCACACAGGCTTTGCAAGTACTGGGAAGGGTGTGATTTAAGGGCAATAGGGAGCCATGGAAGGGGCAGGAGGGAGGGTGGACATGACCAGATTTGTGTTTTTCAGTGATCACTGTGGCTGCTGTGCATAGAACGGGTCTGAGAGGGCAAAAGTGGAAGTAGAAAACCAGGAAGGGTACAGTGGTCCAGGCCAGAGATGGGACTAGGGAGGGACACAGGGATGGGCGGAGTGGACAGCATCCCAGAGCAGAGGGGACATCTACAGGACTTGGTGATGGGCTGGACGTGGAGCTGCAGGAGAGAGAGGGCCTAGGGAGGTGCCAGCCAGGTGGACGGTGGGCCGGACCCCAGGACAGCACAGCCTCCATTACACTGAGCAGAGCCCGATGCCTGAGTGGCATCCCCAGATACCATCTCACAGAGCATGAAAAATGAAACAGTTCAGAGCTTTGTGATCTCTAGAAACTCCCCAGGCCCCTGGAGAGCAAAGCTCAGAAAAGCTGGGCCTTGGAGTGGCTGGTGGCAGCTTGAAACAGGAGCCTGTGTTTGCGGAGGGCGGAGGGCTGTGCGGGTTGCAAGAGCCGCTCCTCCTCTGAGGTCCAGGGTCCGCCGAGCTCCGCCAGGCAGCACTTGAAGTGTAGCAGACACATGAGCGGCTCGGCTTCCTGGATAATTGATTTTATTCAAAGATTTTTACAGGGACAAAACATGATTTTTGTCCTGGAGCAAAGTATCATGAAATAGAATGCAAATTCCCTTACATAAAATTTTCAGATGAAACACAAAAGAAGTTCTGGGCTTCCCCTCAGGCCTGTGTGCCAGGCCCCCAAAGGTCCAGATTCGTTTTCCTCTGCCATCAGGGATGTTTGGGGGAAAGTTTGAGAAGCTTTGATCAGGCAAATCCCCCCAACCCTACAATCAGCCAGACATGGGCTCTGCCTGTTCGCTGTGCAACCCTGAGCCAGTTACTGTGTCTCTCTGAGCCCTTGTTTCAGTTTCAGCTGCCCTTGAAAGACCCTGCCTCCCCCAGGTGGCCTTCAGCAGTTGTTCCTCTCAGCGCTACACTACCCCGTGTGGAAGGAAAAAAAGAAAATTTGAGAACCCCCATCCCACCTTCGATCAGGCAATTTCAAAGATATTGTAAGACCTGATTTCCAGGCAGATCCTCCTAAATCCCTCCTCTGGAGTTAGTGATAGTGCATCCAGGCCCTGTGAATAATCCAACAGCGCAGAAACTTAAATATACGTGTGCGCTCACACACCCATGCGTCTCTCTAGGGGTCCACCCTGGTTTCTATCTCTTCCCATCCCACCCGTCCAACTCCCCGAGGGGCTTGAAAGGGCCCCGGGGCCTGTCCGGCAGCACCAGCCCAGAGCAAGTTCTCCTGCTCCCGGGAGACAGCACTGGCCTGGGCGTGGGTCCTGAGGCCCCCTCCTCCCACGTTCCTTGGCAGCAGCCCAGGGTGACTGGTGACAGAATTCCTGTGATTCATGATGCTGTAGAGGCGGACAGAGAGGGAACTATTTCCTGAGTCATGCTCCTGGAGAGCCCATGAATACTTGGCTGGCTTTGCAGGGCTTATCTGGGTGGCACTGGAGAGGTGGCTCATCCTGGGAGGTGGTGTGGTCCCAAGCATCTATCAGCACCTGTACATGGGACACGGATGACCCTGAGGGCCATTATTCTGCCCCACTCAAATGCACCTCTTTTGACTTCCATGCTTTCCTTAAAATCTTCACTTAGAGATTCACTCCTTTGCTTAAGACTTTCATTCATTCACCCATCACTTATTCTGAGATTATAAGGATATATTCATCGAACAGGTATTTACTGAGGGGCTATTCTGGCCCAGGCTATACACCCAGGTGCTGGGATATGCAGTTAAGACAAAACCTTTCTTCTTGAGGACTCCTGCCAGTGGAGGAGATAAAAGTGCAAACAATTAAGTGACAACTTTAAAAAAGGAGGTGCTTTCAGGAGGTTTGGGTGAGGGGCTGCAAGCTCTGCTCTCTCTGTCTGGGGCAAGGGCAGCTGGGAAGGCTTCCTGGAGGAGGTGAGGCTGGAGGTGGCCAGGGAAGAGAGGGAACCTCACCCAAAGCACATGCAAGCATGGAGCGCCTCCTGCCCTGGTCCTGCAGCGTGGGTGCGAGATGGGAGTGGGGGATTGGCAGCGGCAGGCCTTGCTCCCCTTGGTTCACAGCCCCTGCAGCGGAACCCCTGGGTGAGGCCGGCCACCCTCGAGTCACTTCCTCACTGGAGGGTGAAGCCAGACTCACCCAGAGCAAGTGAGACCGGGGCTTTCAACCTTCACTGTGCACACAGACCACCCCGGCGCTGGCTAAAATGCAGATTCCGCCTTTCTCCCAAGCTCCCAGGGGTTACCCGTGGTGCGGGTCCTCGGGCCACACTTTGAGTGGCAGGGGTCGACAATTGCACAGTAATCCCTTGATTCCTCCTAAAAATGTTGCCCAGATGTGTGCTTGAGCCATAAAAACTGCCTGTAGTTTATGACTCACTATCGTGTTCCCTTCAGCCTATAGAGGCTGAGAGCCCGACTCCGAAAGGAGACAGACGGGGGCCTGTCCCCTGGGCTGTGCGACCCTGGGCAAGCCTTTAACCCGTCCGGTCCCGTTTCCTCATCTGTGCAGTGCGATGGGCACTCTCGCAGGGTCCTGAAAGCTCCCTAAGCGACAAAGAACTCAGCAAGCGGCCAGGCACACTGCGAGCATCCGACGTGTGTTAGCTCTTGTGCTTACAGTTCTTTGACTACCAAACCGTTTCCTGTTGCAATGACAGTTGCTCAGTTTGGAGCCTGCTGCGCTTGAGTTCATGTCCCGGCTCAACCACTGACTGGCCGTGTGACCTCGGGCAAGCCACAGGACCATCCCTCGCTGCAGCTTCCTCCTATAAAAGGGAGGTAGGAAACCAAGGCTCTCCAGCCCACAGGCTGTGGGGATGACTCAGTGAGGCAGTGTGGGGGTAAGCAGCCCTCTGATACCCCAGCAGGAACCCCACTCACTCATCCGCTCACACATGCACCTGTTCATTCAGCACTGCACACCTGCTCTGTGCCAGGCCCCGGTAGGCGCTGAGTTAGAGGGAAAGGACCGCGGCTCCTGTCCACAGCGGCCTGCTGCTTCCGCAGTGCTGGAGAGCTGGCGGGGACCCAGCGCTCCCTCTCTGGGCCTCTGTGAATCCAGCATCTCACACATGGCGGAGTCCTGCAGAAAGCACAAGCGCCACAAACCAGGGGTGAGCTTTGGCACCAACAGGCACAGAAACAGTGCCAGAGTCTTCTGAAGACGCCTATTGAGAGAAACAGGGGAACCTGCAGGTGCGGACTTGTTTGCGACATTCCCGAGGAGCGCCAAGGCCAGGCTGCCATGCACAGCCTCTGAGCCTCGGCCTCCCAAGTGGCCCGGCCACTCCTGAACCAGGAGCAGAGCTGCGCAGGGCATCCGGCCCCCAGGGTGTGGGGCTGGGAGTGAGGGAGCCATGGCAAGGAAACCTCTTCCAGATGTTTCCTGGAATCCCTGCCTGGTCAACCTCCTTACCTGGGAAGTGCAGCTTAGGTTGGGACACCACATTTTAAGGCTAGAGACCATTGGGGACCCCCTCAGAGAGCAGGAGCTGGTGGTGGCAGCAGGGGCACACACAAGAGCTAGAGTTGATGAACTTTGAGCAGATACGATATGCAAGAACCTTGTCTTCAGAGACTTGAAAAGTTACGTGGGTATTATAAGCTTTGGTTATGGTTTAAAAAAAAAAAAGAAAGAAAAGTTATGTGGGTGAAGGATTTGACAGTTAGCCTTGTTCTTGGGGACACCAAGGGTTCAGATCAGGGAGATGCCAGGAAGAGTTGGTTTCCAATTTTTGGATATTTTTTCCTGGTTATAAAAGTTAAACATGCTCATCACAGAAACTTTGGAGAATATACAGAAGTATAAAAATATAATAAAAAATAGAGCCCTACAATGCAGAGCTGGCCACTGCTAACATGGCAGAGCAGAGCTCCACACCTCCGTGATGCACCCTGGCATTCCAAAGAGACGCGGTTCCTGCCCTCAGGTGGCCTGGCTCACCAAGCAAGGAGGGTCCTTGGGTTGGAGAGAGCCCGTACGAGTGTATCAGGGGTGCTAGTGTATCAGGCGGCTACAGCCACCGTGCTGCATGATAAACAACCTCAGACTTTCCCTGGCTTGCAAGGGTAAGCATTTATTTCTCACTCATGGGGCTGTGAGTTGCTGAGGATTGAACGATGTAGGTTGATCTGAGCTGCAGGCTGGGTCCCTGTCTGCTCCTCCTGGAAGCAGGGGCTCCCTGAGACCTGCGTGGCCGTGCCCTCGGCTGGTGAGTGCACTGCACGGTCATGCTTGAAGCCTCTGCTTGTGTCACAATCCCTGACACCTTACTGGTCAAAGCAAGTCACATGGCCAACCCCAAGTCAAGAGGTGGCGATGACTGCTCTGTCCACCTGGAGGCTCTGGCCAGGGTGCAGGTGTCTGCTGCTGCCACAGGTGGGTGGACACCATGGGCCAGTTGTTCAGTCTACCACAGTAGGTGGGTCTGATATTTGCTGCTCCCCTACAGGGTCATGGTTCTCCCACTTAGAAGCATTGCTTTGGCGTATTTCCTTCCACTCTTTCAGATATAGATCATACATATATATATAATTTTTACTAAATTGGGTTATATTCTACTTTTTTTAACCTCTACTTTTTTCACTTAACTTTACACCCTATAGACATTTTTTCTAACATTGAATATTTTTGAAAACACGTGGCTGCAGAGTCATAAAATCATAAAGTTTTGGCATAATTTATTGATCTCTTCCTCTGGGATATTTAGGTTTTCCCAATTTGCGCTTCTATAAATAGCAATGTGATGAACGTCTTTGCACAGAAACTTGGTTGGCATCTGTCACAGGCTTTTCTCATGTCTGCTTGCTCAGCGCCTGGTCCCAGCTCGCTCTGATAACAGCACCCTGATTTCCCTTTGGGGGAACCACCCGTCCCCTTCTGTCAGTCCGTGAACTTCTTGTGGCACCCACCGCTGGCTCCAGGGAACAACCTCTAGCCATGAAAGACGTTCCACCTCACTAACACTCAAAGACTGGACCCCTGCCAAGGAACAGAGAGCGATCAGATCAGGAATGGACATGGAGCCTCAGCCTGGCCGGTTAGTGATGTCTAAAGAAGGCGCAGGACCCAAGGTGATCCAATCAGAGCGAATCCTAGGACCTGCCAGGAGTATCTGGGAAGAGACATTCTCTTTTCTCCTCTGGTTTCAACTTCAGAGGGTGCAGGGCTGAGGGTGCTGGAAGCCACCTGTTTGTGCCGAACCTGAGGGTACAAGCAAGATGTAGGCGAGCAGAGCCCAGAGACGGAGAGAGACGATTCTGTCGCCATGGTGCTCCTGGCGAAGCCTGCCCCAAGCAAGGATCCCCACTCTTCTTGGGTTCAGGAGCCAAAGCAGTATGTTTTTTTCTGAAGCTGAGTTGAGCTTTCTATCACTTTGAACCAAATAGCTGTGGTTTTATTAACTTAAAGGTTTATTTAAATTTTTTTATTTCAGCATATTATGGGGGTACAAATGTTTAGGTTACATATATTGCCTTTGCCCCACCCCAGTCAGAGCTTCAAGTGTGTCCTTCCCCTAGACGGCACACACCACACCCATTAGGTGTATATATACCCATCCTCTCCTCTCCTCTCCCATCAGCAATCCCATTACTGAGCATCTACCAAAAGGAACAAAAGACATTGTGTAAAAAAGACACCTGCACTAGCATGTTTATGGCAGCACAATTCACAATTGCAAAGATGTGGAAACAGCCCAAGTGCCCATCAATACATGAGTGGATTAATATATATACCGTGGAGTTTAGCCACAAAAAACAATGGTGATCTAGCACCTCTTACATTATCCTGGATAGAGCTGGAGCCCATTCTACTAAGTATCACGAGAACGGGGAAAAATCACCACATGTATTCACCAGCAAATTAACTTAAGTTTTTGAGCTGGAATTAGTGTTGTCCCTTGGTATCCCTGGGAAATCGGTTCCAGGATGCCCTGAGGACACTAGAATCAACAGAGGCCCAAGTCCCTGATAGAAAATGGCATAGGGCTGGGTGCAGTGGCTCACACCTGTAATCCTAGCACTCTGGGAGGCCCAGGCAGAAGGATCACTTGAGCTCAGGAGTTTGAGACCAGCCTGAGCAAGAGCGAGACCCCGTCTCTACTAAAAAAAGGAAAAAAAAAAAAAAAGAAAGAAAATGGCATAGTATTTGCATATAACCTACACACATCCTACACTTTAAGTCACCTCAAGATTACTTATACCTAACACAACGTAAATGCAATGTGAATAGTTGTTATTCTGTATTTTTTTTACATTTTATTATTTTTTATCATTGTACTTACATTATTTGTTGTTTTTTTTCTTTTTTCCCTGAATATTTTTGATTCAAGGTTGGTTGAATCTGCACGTGGACCTGTGGGTACAGAAGGCTCACTGTACTAAGCCAAAGGACATTCACATTTTTTTAAGCCTCTTGAGACTTATCAAATTGCTTTCCAGAGAGTTTATGGAAACGCTCACATGGTGTGTCAGAAAGCCTATCTTCTGAGCATTAGTCCACTTGCTTAAGTTTTTATTGATGGGCAAAAATTATATGGTTGAAATATTTTTCAAGTTTATAGGCCATTTTAATTTATTTTGTGATTTGCTAAATATGAGCAATTGTTGTCATTTCACTCTTTCACTTTGTAAGAGCTCTTTAAATATCAAAAACAATGATCCTTTTTAAATTACTCACCATTTCCCCCCATCTTATTGTCTTTAGATAATTTGATGTGCTCTGGAAAATAGATGCATTTGTAGTTTTTATGTGGTCCAATTGTTCCATTGCTTTCATGCTTTCGAATTGCTTCCCGATCGATGACCAGGTATATATGGACCAGAGCTTCTTTTTGACACGCAGGTGCCCAGTGTTTCTGTGATTTGAGCGCCATCTGCATCGAAACCACCTGGGGAACTTGTTAAACATTCAGACTTCTGGGCCCCATCCCAGAATCACGATCTCTGAGAATAAGCCCCAGGTCTCTTCCAGGACGGTCTGTAGGAAGAATTTTCCCACGCTTGAAGTTGCTTAAAGCTGGAGCTTGTTGATGGGTAATGAGCTCTTGCTTTCTGAAAATATACGAGCCCTGGACTGTTGGTGTCTGGGTATCCCAGGGTCCAGCTGGGAGGTCAGATTAGATGACATTTCATAAGGTACCCGAACCAGTGCTTTTACCCTCTAAATGCACTCAAAGGCCTTTCTCCAGCAAACTTGGAACCCAAGAGGAAAGTGCTTTAAAGGTGTAAGGTCAGGGCAGAGAGGGCTTTCTGCTTGGCAAAAAACCCAGAAAAGATAACCGTCCCCATTTCTGTGCATGCCAGCAGTCTGAGACAGCCGCATCACTCAGTGCAGGCCCTGTGCGTCTCGTTCACAGCCCCAGCCCTGCCCTGGTGAGGCTGGGAGCTCCCCAAATACTCAACTGCTGGCTGCAAATGTAGATTGATGGCCATGCCACCTCCACACCAGGCATCTGTTCCAATTGTTATCTCCCTGAGAAGTGTTACAAAAGGTCTGAACTGGACCTCCAAAAGCACAACAGGTGCACAGCAGGAAGGTGACGGGACGGAAGGGCATAGCGCCCCTGCAGGCACAGCCAGCAAGCCAGAGAACTGCAGCCTGGCCAGCACCTCCCAGGGGGCCAGGCCCAGCCAGCCATGCAAAAGGAGTGCCGACGTCCAGGCAGGGGGCACTTGGTGGTCAGAGTGGAGCAGGGCCCAGCTTACGCTCATGGGATGTGCCATTATTCTACAGCGGTGGTTCTGGGCGGCGGTTCTCAAAGTGTGGTCCGGAGACCAGCAGCAGCTGCAGCATCATGGAGACTTGAGAGAAATACAAATTCTAAGGCCCAGAAGCTCTGGGGTGGCCACACTTTGTGTAGAAACAAGCCCTCCTGATGCATGTTCAAATCCAGGAATTGCAGGCCTGACTCTCCACATGAGGGAAGGTTAATGGGATACTTCAGCTCTCTTTGGAAAGAGTAAGACAGAGAACTGAGAGAGGAATCAGTGTGAGAGGCCCCCGGTGAGTGGCCTCTGGCCCTGGGTCTAAGCCTCATCGTCTGTCCTCTCCCCGCCCACGTTGGCTGAATGACTGATAGCTGTCAACCCAGTGTGATCATTGCAGGAGAACCTTGAGACCCTCTGACATCACCGTGTAATTTCGTCCCGTTTCTTGGGAAGAATATGAAATTAATGCACTGTGACTATGTAGACAGACATGCCCTTACTCGGAAAGCACATCATTTCTGCTGCACTGTGAATGAGCCACATCCCAGGGGATGCTGATTATACAGACTTCAATGTGAATGGTGTCCCCTGGGTTGTGCCGTACAGCAGCCTGACACTGCCTGTGGAACTCCTGTCCTCCCTGTAGTCCCGGAGGCCAGAAGAGCTCGGACTGTCGGCTCCAGTTGGCTCCAGTTACGGTGAGGAACCGGGTTTCCAGGGGTAACTAGACCACATTCCCAAGGCCAGCAGGGGGCAGTGCAAGAGCTTAAGTCCAGAAATCCTGGGCTCTGGTCATGAACTTTAGCCACGACTTATTCTTTCTAAGCTTCAATGTTCTCATCTGTAAAGCAGGTGTGGGTAAAATTAAGCAATACTTAGGTGTGTCTGCTCCGGGTCAGACCCTGTGAACGATCAGAGAGACATCAGGATTACTGAACATAGTGCATCAAAACCACTCATTAAATGCCCTTATTTTATTATTAACCACAAACATTATATAAGGACTAAGTGCTCAGCACAATGCCCTGGGGCTGGCCCCTAACTGTCTGGGCCTCAGTTTTCCCATCTGCAAAGTAACATCTTCCCATCTCAGAGAAGCTCCTTGAGAGGGAACAGTCACTGAGGGGAGGCAATGGGGTGTGTGTATCTGTGTATGTCTGGGTGTCTCTCTGTGTCTGTGTGTGTGTCTGTCCATGTGTGTGTCTGTCCATGTGTGTCTCCATGTGTCTGTGTGTGTGTCTGTGTCTGTGTGTCTGTCTGCCTGTCTGTTCAGAGGGTGATGATGGTCGAGGGGGCAGTAACCCCCCCGTCCCCAGCACCCACCAGGGGGCCAGCAGACCGTACCCACATTATAGCTGTTGGTGTGCGTGAGTGCATGTCAAAGCTGGTGTCTTTCTGGTAGGTGACACCATGTCCCAACTGCCAACACTGTCCCTGCTTGCGGTGACACTTCTGCAGCTGACACAACTGGGTCTTGATGTTCTGTGGCAGAGGGGCCAGGTCATCTCAGTGCAGCAAACCCTGCAGGCATCTGCTGGGGCCCGGTCCCTGGCACTCACTGCCCAGGGGGGTCTGTGCAATCGTAGGGGGGGTGGCAGTGAGTTCTGGGTGGGACAGGGCCACTAGAGGCACCAGGTGATTCAGGAGAGGGCATGTCCAGGCCACTGGGGTTTTTGAATCCTGACTCAGCCTCGAAGTGCCGGCGCCTCCCTATAACCACAGCCAACAGTCTGTGCCCTTCCACTTCTGGGGGTGATGCGGGAGCCCAGAAGCAAGGCTGTGAAGGGCATTATAGGGCCCAGGGCATGTGAGGTGCTGTCACAGTGGCCAGCACATCAGTGGACCCCGTTCTCCAAGGGAAGCAAGGGACAAAGCAGTGTGGATTTGCAGCACTGCCACTAGGGGGCAGATGCTCTCTCCAAACGTCAGGCAGTGGCCCTTGGCCAGGAACCCACCAACCTGTGGCAGCGTGTGTTCATGACGCCATGCGTTTACCAGGGCAGGGTCCTCCGCCTGGAGTGCCCACCCTCCTGGTGAAAGTTCTATTTATTATGAGAAAACCATAAAGGGAAGGGAAACGATGTCTTCAGGCATTTACTTTGAGATGGTTTGTATTTGATATCTCACAAGAACCCTAGCAGCTAGGGTGCATTGCCCCCATTTGACAGATAAAGCAGCTGAGGCTCAAAGGACGGTATAAACTAGTTATGCAGCCAGTCAGTGGCTGAGCTGGGATTTGAACCCCAGTCTGTCTGAATCCAGAACTCATGGCTTTTCTACCACGCAGAACACCTTGTAAGCAAAGCTGAATCTCCTGAGAAATTCTGAGTCAGCCAGGGGGGGGGACCTCTCAGCAGTGCCCCACTGCTCCAGGCCCTCCCCTGGGGTGCAGAGGACAGGGACCCCCAGCCCCAGTGCCCAGTACCCTGGGCCCAGGGGAACCATCTGGGCTGTAGGCAGCGGTTTCCAGCACAAGAGCCCTGTGGCCCTCCTCTAGAGACTCCAGGCTCCGGTGGACAGCCTGGATCATCTGGGAGAAGGGCTCGGGGTGCTTCCAGCTGTCCCGGCTGGCGCATGAAGAGCACAAACAGACTCTTCAAGGCACGGCTCCAGCCCATGTTTGTGCTCCCTCTCTGCTTGCAATGCCATTCCCCTTGGCCAAACTCGTTAGAGCCCCATGAAATGTCACTTCCTCCGTGAAGCCTTCCCTGACCTCCAGGGCAGAGATTTTAGGGCTCCCATAGTTCCTCATCCGTGCCTTTGTTACAGCCCTTAGCACACTGGCTGCGAGGTCTGAGCCCTAGCCCTGCCCTTCCTGGCTGGGCAACCTTGGGCGAGTTTCTCACTGTCTCTGAGCCTGGGAACACAGCACCGCAAAGCTCGTAAGAGGGTAAAGAAGATGTACTGAAGAGCTTAGCACAGTGAATAATAAATGGTAATGATTGTTTTTCATTGTTGATGATGCTGAAATAATGGTGACAATAAATATGTCTGTCTCCCCCTCCCCTTTCCAGTGAGTTTCCAATACTTAGAACAGCAGATTCTGGTGTAAATTAGGATACAATAGAACACCACACAAAAACTCACTTCAGATGGCTGCGTACTCTTTGTTAATAATAGCAAAACAAAAACACACAACCAAAGACAAACAAAATAATGACAATGGCTAACATGTCCTGGGTGCTAGCTGAACGCGGGGCCCCTGCTACAGGGTTACAAAAGATGAGTTCGTCTAGTCCACATAACTATTGCTGTTCCCACTGCACAGATAAGAAAACCAAGACCTTGAGAATTTGCCAGAGGCCACACCATTAGTAAAGATGGGACCAGGATGGGAACCAGGCCACCTGGGTGGGCCACCTGTGCCCTCCTCCACTGCTGTGGGGTTGGCCTTTGTGGCTCCATTCTGCAAGTGAGCAGCTCGAGGTTCAGTGAGATCACTCACCATCTCCCAGTCCCGAGGCCAGGAGGTGGCTGCAGAGAGGAGAGGACTGGCTTTCTGAGGAAGCTGCGTAAGTAGCCTCGGGGTTTCCTCTAGGACCTTAATCAGGTAGTCTCCAAAAAGCCTGTGCCTCTCCGCCTCTCTCTTCAGCTTCCTCTGCCTGTAGAACCAGACATGAGAATGTAGCTTGGAGGCTCCCAGGTCATGCGGGACCCCTTAGGAGAGCCACCCTCTGTGGGTACCCTGCTCAGACCTGGCCTCAGGCCTCAGGCTGGCCACCTAACACCTTATCACTCAGCCACTGACTTAAGAGTCTCTGCACCCATTTTACTGCTGAGCAAACTGAGCCACAAACGGGTTAAATAAATGCCCATGGTCAGGCCACAATAACAGGGCCCCCAGGGAAAGTGAACACTTGGTCTTTGGCGCCTCTCCTAGAGGACGAGCAGCGCTGGCTGAGTCCATCCCGGGAGACAGACCACCCACTACTAGCTGGTGACCCTGGCCAGGTGCCTCACTTCTCTGTGCGGGGTTGTCCATCTGTAACAGGGGGAATAAGGGATTCCCCCTCGCAGGCTGGCTGGGGCCACACATGGCATGCCCAGTACATTGTGAGCACTCTGTCCGAGATCAAGGTCCCACCCGAACCCCCAAGGAGAGACGGCTGCCCAGCCACACCTGACCCTCAGGGGAATCCCTAAACAGGTCTCCAATAGGTCACGTGCTCTGGGCCCAGTCAAGGTCAGCCACGGGCAGAGGGAAGGGCAGAGACTGGCCTGGCCAGCTGGCAGAGCCCACCACTCACTCTCCGACTGAGCCAGCAGGGGCTACGATGGGGATCTCTGAGTGAGTGCTGCGTAGCCCAAGCCCAGCCACTCCACTTATCTGGGCCCTAATCTCTCAACCATCCGGTCCTGAAAAATGCAGGAAAAATCCATCTTTCCCACAAAGACCACGTGGGGCCCTCGGAGCCATGACAGTGCTAAACCTTACTGGGATCTGGAAGAGCTTTGAGAATCTGATGAAGACATCATGATGCTGGCTGCTGTCCTCATGATGTGCCACTGCAGGACCCACCCACGGGTGCAGGGCCAGGTTCTCCACAGTCCGCAACCCTCCCAGCCAGCTGCAGACCTACCCTGCCCTGACTGGGGAAGACTCATAAGCTTACACGGGGGCTGAAAGGAATTCGAGAAGAAAGACCAGGGCGGAGAGAGACGGGAGCTGCCGAGGTTACGCAGCTGGTGAGGGGCCCAGGTTTCTGACCCCCCAGCCCAGCCTCTGTCCACGGGGCCTTGGGTGAGACAAATCCAAGGATGTCTGTCTGTTACAGACAGCTGGGAACCCTGGGAGCTGGGAGCCTGCTTTAAGGGCAGAGCTGCTATTAAAAGGCAATAGCATCCCCTTTGTCAAAAACCTTAACGAGGACTCCAGGGGCTGGAATTTGCCCCCAGGACTTAGGTCACCAGGCACAGCAGAAGGAAGTGCCAGATCAGGCCTTCTGCCCAGAATTCCATCCCCATCTGCTCTGCAACCCCAAATGCCCCCAACAGGGACAAAGCCAGCCCTTCCCCTGCCAGAGGTGAAGCTCAGGATGCAGAGAGCCAGGAGGAGGTGGCTCTGCAGCTGGGCAGGGCTACCAGCTGTGTGGCCTCAGGAAAAGCACATAACCTCTCTGAGCCTCAGTTTCCTGAAATGCCAAGTGGGGATAATAACAGCACCTAAGATTAAATGAGATAATCTACATAGAACACTTAGCATGAGCTCATTCTTGTAAAATTAACCTGTGCGTGTGCATAGAGGAAAGTCTAGAAGGATAGGAGTGAATATTCTAGGCCTTATCTTAGGGCCAAGGGCTGGTGGAAACTTTTAAATTGTCGTAACTTTTTAAGAGAGAGCATCGGTTCGGAACTTTTAGGAAGGCAGCTGGTGCGCAGAGCTGAGCGTGGTAGGTATTCAGTTGGTGTGGTTCTGTTTCCGGCTGTCCCTTCTCTCTCTCTCCGGAGGATCACAGTGGCCTGATCCCCTAACACAGGGGTAGAACAGGTTGTTGGGGTTGGACAGGCTGGCAAAGGTGGCTTCAGAGGGAAAGGGTGGCGGTGTGAAGCCCAGGGGAGGGGACCATGCAGAGAAGACAAACGTGGCCTATTGATTCCACCTGCATTTTGCCAAGACCTGGCACTACTTGCACCCTCCCCACCTGAGACTCTCAGCCGTCTCCCTCCATCCCTTCCCTCTATTCCTGGCACATGAGCAGGCAAAGCCCAGAGCAGCCCAGGGCCCAGGAAGCTGGGGACAGCAGCAGCACCCATGTGAGGGAGCCACAAGGACCTACTGATGACGTATGTAAGGTGCTCAGTAGAGTGTCATTGTCATTACTAGGAGCCCAGTAAATGAAAATGGCCTCTTCACTTGCGTATGTTCAATGACAGGCAGCTCATCCGCTCCCACAGTAGCCTCACCCACCTGTGGGCCACTCTGGCCACTAGAACAACTTCCTTTTCCTGTGTTGAGTCCAAATATGTCTCCCCAGTGTCCCTTCTCTGTCCCCATTTCCACATGGAAAGTCTCTTGCTGTTATAGCCATTTTCTTAACATTGGCACCCAGGTTGATAGGGGGAGGGACATAACGGCAGATCACACATCCCCGGCCAGCTCTCTCCCGTCCTGAGCTGCTGACCTTGGATGAATCCCTTAACCTCACTGAGCCTTAGTTTCTTCCTCTGTGAAGTGGGGTTAACAGTAGTACCTCCCAGAGTTGTTGTGGAGATTAAATTAGCTGATACACATGAAGCACTTAGCACCCGGCACATAGCGCATGCTCAAAAGATGTCACTGTCATCACTGTGATTCTGCCTGGTTTGGGTCCACTCCCAGATGCAGCCTCTGCGGCCTTTTTCTGGTCCACGGCCATTTCTGGTTAAGGCTGGGCCCTCTCTCGAATGCTCTCCAGCCAGGCTGGGAAAGGGCCAGTTCTGTCTGGGTCACTCACCTTCACCTCCGTCTGTCAGAGCTGCCCCCTCACAGTCCATGAGAGGGTGACTGGGAGCTTGCCACAGTGTCCCCTAGGGTTACCTGATCCTGGCCATCATTCCATCCATTGACCTTGGAGGCAGCCGCTCTCAGCCCCTGGAAAATAAGCTGCCCTGGAGCAGGGCACAGAGCTCCCCCGCCAGCTGCCTGGGTGGCCTGGACCCAGTCTCTTTCTTATCTTTTTTTAAAGGGAGTCCTGATGTTCTTAAAAATGCTGACAGTGTGAGAACACAGTGAAGGAGACCGAGCGGGGGGGCTGCAGGAGAAGGGGGAACGGCAGGGAGTGTGGCATTCCAAAAGCCCAGGCGGGTAGGGAATGAAGAGGCAGCCAGTGCTCCCACACCTGGGGCTGATGGGTGAGCAGTCACACCTGTGACTGTGTTACCTGTCATTGTGGAGGTGATTAGGGTTGCGAATCAGTTGATCTCCGGGTAGAAAGATTATCTATGGGTCTAATCTGACCACATGAGCCCTTTAAAAGCAGAGCATTTTCTCTGGCTGGTAGCACATGAGGAAGTCTGAGAGATCCACGGCAGAGATGGCAGGGGTCACAGGCAATGACAGAGAAGCCACTGGCAGCTGAGAACAGTTCCCAGCCAAGTCAGCAGGAGAACAGGGACCTGAACTCCTCTGGCAACCTGAGTAAATCTGGAAGTAGAATCTTTCCCAGGGCCTCCAGGCAAGAGCCAGGCCTTGACTTCGGCCATATGAGACCCTGAGAAGCGCACCCAGGTGAGCCCCCGCCCCCAGACTTCTGACCTATAGCACATCTGGGCTGCTCCACGAAAGACCCTACAAGACCCACTAAGAATTTGGGGCTAGATCTTGGGGGCTCTAGCAACCCAGCTGGGCATGAGGAGCAGGCTCAGTGTGAATTTGAAGGCCATCATTTGACCTTGCCCAATTCCCAGTGTCCCAAAGCCGGGAGAGTAATGGTATCTGGGTGCAGTCCTGAGGGCTTCCCAGGAGGGGTGCAGGGAAGGAGGAGCCGGGTGTGCTGGGGCCACGGATGGCCCCTGTGGGTACAGGAGTGCCACATTCTGAGCAGCATTTGCCCTGGGGAGAGGCACGGGACTGGGCAGCTTGGACCCTGGCTGGGCGTGCTCTGGCCCCGATAGGCTCCCCAGTCCTGGACGTCACTGTGCGTCACCAAGTGGCCTCAAATTCTCATGCAGTCTATGGTTCTCATCCTGGGTCCCAAGGCTGCAAGGCCTCCGGCCAGGGAGCAGGGTGTCTGGGCCTCAGCCAAGGTCAAGAAGATGGCTCTTGGAAGACAGTGTGTCTGACTCCCCAGCGTCCGCAGCAGCTGTCAAGCCTCTGGATGACTCTGCGGAGGATGGGGCCTGGCTTTGCACAGGGCAGGTGCCATTCACCCATGTGCTCAATCGCACTCCCGCTGCCCGCAGTTAGTCACCATCTCTCACACAGACTCCAGACACCGCAGTTTACGAAATCTTTTTGCAGCAGGATCTCATGGAGGTACAGGCACACAGGGTCCTGCACTGGTTCAGCAGTGCTTGGTTTAATGCTCTGCTGTTGCTGTCTTAAAACTCCTAGGGATTTTTGAACAGGGGGCCTGCATTTTCATTTTGCACGAGGCCTAGCAAATTTTGCAGGTGGTTTGGACCTCATCTCCTTCTCACCACAATCTCAGCAAGAGGGTGTGGTGAATGTGCCCATTTTACAGATAGGAACCTGTGGGCACCTCTAACACAGGGACCCCTGTACCAGGCACAGAGCCTGGTACATGCTCAGGAAATAATCCTTCAAAGGAACAAAATTTGTTCCCCCTCCTCACGACTGGATTTGGAGTCCTCCTCTTGGCTCTTACAGACTCCCACCCCAACTGTTTTCTGGCAAAGCAGTGACAGCTCAGGGCTGTCATTGCCTGTCCTCTTTCTGTGTCCGACCAGACTATGCATCTCAGAGATCTGGGCAGTAACCCTCCCGTGGCTGTGTCCTCAGGCCCAGCATGGTGCAAAGCCACATGTTCAGGGGACACTCAGCGAGTGTCATTAAATGAACAGAGAATGGACTGAGCCCAGGGACAGAGATGACTCAACCAACGTCTTGAGCCAATAAGCAGCAGACCTGGGCTCCAACTCAGGTCAGTGGACTCCAAATCAAGTGCTCACCCCTTGACCACATGGTGGCCTCCAAGCAATGTGACCCTGCTCCTGGGAGCCATCAGACCAGGGGCACAAGTGATGGGCACAGCCATAGGTTGGGAGTTGACTCTTGCCCTGTCCTTCATGGAACCAATCGAGAGATGGAACTGAGTGTCCCCTGCACATTGCGGAGTGTAGCAGACACTGGATGTCCCTCCTGTTCATGTCCCCTCGCCCTGGCCGCTCAGTGCACACCTCCAGCTTCTGCCTGCCGGCACCTGCTTGTCTCACCTGCTCCTCCTTTGCCACATGTAGAGGACACAGGTGCCAGAAGGTTAACACCCTCCCAGGAGCACCCTCAGCCGCCAGCCTTCGAAGGGCCAGCTCCGAGGCTCTGGTTCCACACTGACCGCAGGCATTCCCACCCGCGGCGGTGGCTGACTTCTGTCCCCGTCTCACTCCCCGACTCCTCTACCATGTTTCATGGGATTTCTTCCCAAACACCAGTGAGAACCTAAATCCTTGTCTCAGCTTCTGTTTCTGGGGAACTGAAGCCAAGACGCTGCCTGACATGTCACCAGTGTGGCCTCATTTCTTTACGGCCGTCAGGAGTCTCCTCCTCCTGGGGCCTCCTTGCACATTTTCCCAGGTGTCGTTAGTGGTGTTGGTTCCGGAGGCCAGGGGGTGTGGATGAGTCCACTGGCTGCCACCAAATCCGTTTCCCCTTCTTCCTGGGAACAGAGCTGGGAAACCTTTCCCCGCCTGTCTGAAGTGAGAAGTGACAGGGCGACCAAGCTTCAGCCAGTGCAACGTGAGAGTCAGTCACATCCGCCACTGCCGGCCGGGGTGACGAACGCTTTCCGCGGCCACCCTCCCTGCTCTTCCCTCTTCCCACTTCCCGCAGGTGGACGCTGCAGTCTTGCAAGACACACGTTGTTAAGATGGCACAGCCACCCACAGAAGCAGCCTCTGTCCCCGAATCACACGGGAAGGAAAGCCGTTTTCCAATCAAGGATACTGGCCGCGTGTAGACTTTTCAAGAGAGAAGAGCAAACTTCTATTGTGTTTGAGCCATTGTACGTCTGGGGTGTATCTGTTATAGCAGCAAGTCTTGGCTGATTCAGAAGGCAAGAGGCTGGGCCTTGGCGGTGGGCAGACTCCCATTCCACCCTGACTGCTACTTACTGCGGGCCACGAGCAGGCCATTTAATCTCACTGCAGACTGCCCGATGGGAATCACTAGCCTCGTTTTATAGATGAAGAAACTGAGGCTCAGAGTCACATGGCTAGGAGGGGACAGAAAGGCAATTCAATCTGACTCCAAAGCCAATCCTCAAAAGGGCTTCAGATCTTCCTAATTTCTTCCCCAAATGTTCTTGTCCTGGATCCCAACACTGTCAGGGCTCTGCCGTGCCACGGCCAATGGCCAGGACCTGGTATAGGAGCAGCGACCTGGAATGCCTAGCTCCACGGCCCTGGGGGCATTTTAGGGGCTGATGCCAGGCAACTGGGGAGAGTCTTAGTAATCTCATCCCCCATCTTTAGGCCATGGTTCCTGCTCCCAGGAGAGCCTCCCGCTGCCCCAACATGAGAAAGACACAGTCCCTAACTCTGTCTCTGCGTGGCAGGGTGTGGGGGCTTCCAACCCACTATTCCTGTAGTCAAGGACGGCTGGAAATGCCCCATGACAGAGACACATTAGTGTATCTATTGGCGGCTCTCCAAATACGATTGTCAGATTTATAAAGAAAAATACAGGACGCCCAGTTAGATTGGAATTTCAGATAAACAAACAGCAAGTAATTGTTTCGTATAAGTATATCCCAGCAATATTTGTAACATACTTATACTAAAAAGAGTATTTGTTGTTTATCTGAAATTCAAATTTAACTGGGCATCCTATATTTTATCTGATAATCCCACCTGCAAGACACAGCAAAAGGAACATGCAAAAGGGTTACCTGAGGAGAGACTGATGAAGGCACAGATGTGTGGGCAGGGTCGAGGGCACCAAGAGAAAGTGAGGTCCAGAATCCAGCAACAAGGGGAAGCTGTTACCGCCCTGGAGCCAAAGGGACAAGGGGAGGAAGGACAGTGCCCAGAGCCTGGTGAGCAGCTGCTCGACTGGCCCTGCAGTCCTGGAGGAACCTGTCAGAACCACACCCACAGCAGAGACGGAGCTGGAGATATAAATGCCCACCCTCTCTCATTCCCCCACCAGTGTCTCCCCTTGGCTGGACCCAGTCAGCAGCCAGAACGCAGGAGGCGTGGGCAACACCCTGGTCGGCACGGAGGGGCACAGCGTGGGTCTGGTCGCCAGTGGGGCAGCCAGCACGGTTTGGAGAAGGAAACCAGGCTCTCTTCCTCGCGCTTGACAATACTTACAGAGGACTTTCCCTGCCCTGCCAGCAGGGACAGGGGGGAGGGCAGAGTCCCAGACACCATGCATGGCTCCCCCATCCTCCAGCTGCCTCTGCTTAGCACAGAGTCAAGGCCAAGCAGACACAGCCAGATGTGGATGGGGGCCTCCCGCGCCTCAAGGTCTTGGTCCAACTGGCTCCAAGCTCATCAGGTTCTCTGGCCCTTCTGCATCCACAGCCTCCCTCAAAGATTTCCACCAGTTCCCAGGCCTGTGCTCTCCTGCCCCCCACCCAGCTCCCTGCTTAGGGCGGCCTGTCCTGACCCAGACTGGCCCCCCTACCCCTGGCAGGCTGGCATCTGCCACACCCACCCTTCAGGAGTCTGACCTTCCTGAGAACTGCAGCAGGGCAGGTGGGTCACCTCCACAATGCCCCCCCCCACTACCTTCCTTCCGGAGTCCAGACACCCCACCCATCCTGGGGGCTGGAGGCTCCAGTGCAGTGGGAGGCGCATTGGCACAAACTGTTGTCCAAGCATTTCCCAACAAAAAGACAGCCCCCCCCCCGCTCGGCCCCCTACCCCCCGCCCCGAGGGGCTTAGCACTGGGCTGTAGAAATGGAAGAAAAGATGCTACTAATTCTGAACTGCTGTAATACTCCCCCTTGCCTCCCCGCCATACAGTTTAGCCCCTTAGCATGACTTGAAAGGCTCTCCTGGTCCAGCCCTGTCCCCTTCTGCAGCCCCATGTTCTATCTGTCCCTGCACCCTGCTCTCTAGCCATGCCCAGCTCCCATGGGTGCCCAGCTGCCACATGCCTCAGTGCCACAGGCCTTGGCTTGTGCTGTACGCTCGCCTGAAACATGCCCCGGCTTGTGCACCAGGACAGCCTTCATCTGCCAAGACTCAGAGCAACCTGGATCTCCTTTGTTGAAAGGCCTCCCGGCCTCCCTCTGCTCCCCCTGCTCCTCCCACTCCTCCTCTTCATCTCACCCCTCCGCTTTGACCCCTGCTCTTCTACCTGGCCCCCTTCCCTCCTCTTGGCCCCGCCCATCTTCCCTCCTCCTCTTCCCTGGCCCCGCCTATCTTCCCTCCCCTTCCTCCCTGGCCCCACCCCTCCTCCCTCCTCCTCCTTCCCAATCCCCTGCCCCTCCTCCCTTCTTTCCTGTGGGGCTGCACCTCCTGCTGCTAGGAGTTGTCCATTCCAGCAGCTGACATTGCTTCTGGCTCTCAGTACAGCTGATGGTATTTATTTGTGCCTTGAGGATAAAAATAATAATATTCCCATTTATTGGGCACTTGCCTCAAGCAGCCAGTGTGCTGGACCTTGTCGGTGTGTTACCTCATTTAAGCCTCACACCAGTCCGTGGTGAGGAAGGTGCTACAGTCACGACTCCTGCATCACGGGTGAGAAACTGAGGCAGGGAGGAGGACTGAGTAACCTGTCCACCAGCCTCCAAAGAGTAGAGAGAAGAGGGGGCCAGGCCACTGGGCCCAGTGCCACCAGCCCTACACCAGCGTCTCCCAGGGCCCCACGCAGGCAGAGGGAGAGGGTGTTCCAGGTCCGAAAGGGTCTGACCAGGGAGGCCTGGGAGGCCCTACCGAGAAGACTGGGCAAAAAGCGACCCATCATAGCCTGTGCTGATTCTCCCGAGATGGGCCTTCCCCGCAGGAGCACACAGCAGCCTTCGGCCCCGACAGCACCTGGGGCAGAAACCAGGCCACTGGCCACTTCGGCCTGGAGATTATCCTCAGGCCCCAACAGTCCTTTCCTGGGACATGCGGCACAGCAGACACTTGATCCTCTTGGGCCAGGCAGTGACGCTAAATATAAAGCCAGAGGCCCTGAGGGCAGGGCAGCATCTGGGAAGCCAGCTGGCCAGCCGGGAGGGGCCGCGGCACAGTCCCCGCATCAACAACAGTCAGCTCTGGGCCCACGAGCCCGGCGCTGGCAGTGCCCGTGGACTGCAGGGCAACCACCCGCACAGCACGGCCCGGCTGTGGCAGGCGCCCAGGTGTGTACCCGGGTCACACGCTCCTCAGGGGCTGGGCCAGGAGCTATGACAGTGCAGTTTGGAGGGGATGTGGCCGGCTCCAGTGGCACCAGGAAAATTGGGAAGTAAGGGAGAAAGCGAGAGAGGAAAGAGAGAAGGTAATTTTAAAATTCTGGACCCTGAATTAACTGAATGAACTTGGAAACACACTGAGTGAGGGCCTACCCCAGGGGGGCTGTGCAAGACCATGGGTGTGCACGCGTGTGCACAAGAATGTCTGTGTGCACAAAAGTCAGCAGCAACACGTGTTAACTGAGTTCTGTCCAGCAACCAATTACTGTGAAATTATGTGCGACGGGAGGTCGAATCCCAGGGTTCACAGACTCTTCCAAAATAATTATCCCCTTTTTAATTTGTTTTTGAAAACATTTAGGCAGGCTTGATTTGAATTCCAACTGATTTACAATCTGAATTTTTATTCTCAGAGAACAAAATATGTGGGTGCGGCAACTCAAAGCTGCTCATCTGGCTTCTGAAGTGCCCAGATTTTGGAGGGGCCTGTGTTCTTAATTGCTCAGCAAGGTGGTCCCTTCCCTGCTCAGGGCTACAGGGAGGAGAAAGGTTTGCATAGGGTCGCACAGAACTTTCCAGAAGGGCCAAGACAGTACTCTGGAGGCTAGACCTGAGTCCTTTTCCGCCGGGCACCTCTCATGCCTATGTAGTTGTGAGTTCACATGTCCCACACGTGTACACACACGCACACTTAAGCACCCGCATACGGGCACCAACCACGTGCACTCCAACACATGTGCACCAAGGAGAGGGAACGCTCTATCTGTAAAAGGCAAGAGACTTCAAGAGGTACTTAATATTTTTATAAGACTAATTCACCCACTGTCCTGCCAGCTCGTGGGTTAAGCCCCCTCTTTCTTCACTTAAAGAACGTAAGCGCTGGGTGCGTGGTGCGCGGGTCCGCTAGGCACATCAGCGCATGCGTGCGCGAGCGTCTGAATGCCCCAGCTGCCAGCAGGGTCCCTGGCGCTGGCAGAGCTGAGACCCAGCTAGCGCCCCCCATTCCTGCTTAGAGAAGGAACCCCAACCTTCACAGTGGTCACTGTGGCTGTTTCTTCTGTGTTGCTCAAATCACAGCCACATGCCCCTCTGCCAGTGACCTTCAGAGCTGATTTACGAGCCCGGTCAATGAGCCATCCCATTATATAACAGTCATAGGGCACTGGAAACCCAGACAGCCTTCCCGATGACAGCTATTCCCCAAATGCAAAGCCGCCCCTTTGTCAGTTCAATACAGGCCCCATCCTGCTCCCCCAGGACCACTTCCCACCCCGTGGGCACCATGGACGTTTGGGCCCATAACGCTATGTTCGGAGGGTCCTGCCTGGTGCATTGGAGGATGTTTGGCAGCATCCCTGGCCTCTGCCCACCTGATGCCAAGAGCACCCTCACACCACCCCAAGTTGTGGCAACAAAAAAGTTTCTTCAAGAATTGTCAAATGTCCCCTGGGGGAAATAGTCCCCAGTTAAGGGCCGCTGTCTCCAACCCACCACCATCCCCCTGTCTCTATCAGGAAACTTAAGCTATTATAATAACAACCTCTAACATCTATGTCTTTATTCTAAGGGTTATATATATGGAAATATACTTTATGTATAAAAATTATATAAGTTGCATTATGTATGTATATATTATACACACACATCTTCTTTATATCTGTGTATATAAATATACACACACACACATATACAGAATGCTTAGGGCATTATTTTATATAATATGATCTTTACAACCTTCCTGGGACTTATGGGTAATATCACTGTTCCTCTAATTTATAGATCAGTAAACCAAGGCTAAGAGAGGTTGAACAGATTTTCCGAAGTCACCCAGTCGGCAAGTGGCAGATGACTCCTGAGTCTAGGCTCTTAGCCACAGGGCTCTGCAGAGAAATCTGGGGCAGTCACCTTACAAGGAATTCTGTGCCGGGAGTGGCCCCAGCCTGACCTCCTGTGGTTGGGAACAATGAGGCACAAGAACATTATCACTCAAATTGCCTGGGCTAGAAGCCTCCAGCTGCAGACCACAGCCTCCCCACTGCCAAGCATTTCCAGGAGTCTCCCCGGGTAGCAGACATCTTACACGTGCCCGTGAGGAAGTCCAGCCTGCTTTCTGGGCTCCTCCTCCTCCGGAGCGGTGAGGCTCCTGCCAATGTGCTCAACAACTTGGGTTCAGGGTCAATGGCATGATGTGATTGTCAGTCACTGAGATCACACCGTAAGCTGGAAAGGAAGCTACAGAAAACACTGGGTGGATTTCTGGATGCCGTGGCTCCTGCACAGGCTCGGCAAGCTCCTCTTACTCTCCAGACTCAGTTTCCCCTTCCTCAGGAAAATGATGTGGGACCATGAACTCCAAGGACCTTCCAGTCCTGACATTCTTTACTGTTCTGATATTTCAGTTGTCTGTGGGACAACGGCTGTGTGGTCTTGATTTGCTAGCCAGTTACGTATACGTTATGTTGATAGAGCAAAGTTTTTGCCTAGGGGGGAAAAATCCCTAAATGGTTCATTTTTGTATAGTATTTACTTTAAGATAAACAAAATGGTTACTAAAATCCAAAGACAATCTCAAAATAGTCTTACTCTTTGGAAATATTGCATGTATAAACTCAAGTTTATACCCAATTTGGAAAACGTTTTGAGACTATTTAGATTGTTTTAAAAATAGCTTAATCTTGATCTTCATGTAAGAAAAAACATGTTACAACTTTGTGTCATTGTTTGAGGTGCTAAGGACTGGTGCTGAAGGTTTTTTTGTTTTAGTCTACAGTCAAATGATATCATCTTGACGGGGCTCAGTAAACCACCCGAAAATGAAGGCCTCAGAAGCCAAGGTCCTCTGTCCTTCTCTGGTCCTCCTGCCTCTTGGTCCCATTCTTCCCTGAGGCTAGCCAGAGAAACCGGAATCCCTCTTCCCCAAGGCAGGTCATAAAAGCCAGAACCCTTTTTTTCTGAAAGCCAGCCATAAAACCTAAAATTATTCTATGTAAAAACCGTCCCTAAAGTAATGTTCTGACCTACTTTGCTTTACTGCAAAACCCTCATCCCAGAAGGGCCCTGCCCCGCACCCAGAAGGAAGGAATGCACACTCAGAGGCCAAACAGAATCTAGAAAGAAAGGTCTTGTGTAACAGAAGGAAGGGTCTGGAAAAGGGCAACATGTTTTATGAGTTGTCTCTTTAAAACCCTTCACACTTTTTGAGGAATTAAAACCTGCATTCCTGCCCGAGGCCACTAATCAGCTGCGCAGAGGAGTGTTCTTTGTTCTTTGTTTTCTAGTGTCTTTAACCACAGGAGATGGCTCAACAGAATTATCCAGAGAGAGGTCACCAGATGGTCTTTACCAGAGATGCTATAAACAGCAATAGCCCAAAGCTGAACACGCCCCTAAAAAGTCTATTTCTACTTAAAGGGGGGACAGTAGTTCCTTAAGGTGGGAGTCTGCCGCCTCCTCATTTGTTGGCGAATTAATAAACTTCTCTTTCCTTCTCCTCAAACCACTTGTCCTCATTTGACCTCAGGGACAAGTCCTGAACTTTCAGTAACACTTGCTGGGCTCTACCACTCAGCCTGTTAGCACTAAATCATACCCGTTTTGTCCAATCATATTTCTACACAGCTGCCCATACTTTGCTTAAAATGAAGAATTTCACCTGTATCTTGGAGTGTTCATTCTGAAGTCTCCATGTATAACTTTGTAATTTTTCCTCATATTAATTAGTCTGCCTCATGTTAGTGAATTTTAAGCAAACCTTTACAGGGATAGTGGCTTTTGCTCTCTACAGTTTGGCTAAACTTTGGGGGACCAGGGAACTTTGATCCCCATAATGCCAATAGATTTTGTTTTGGGATGCGGTGTTTTGGAAGGATCTAATTAGTTAACATTTTTAAAACATCTATATATTTATAAAACTTAGAAAAGATGTTACATTGTTCAAAATAACAAGTCTTATTAGAATACTTATGTTTGTTTTCTTGGTACGATGTGTGAGTTTAGGAGTAGCAATTAAAACTATATTTTGATCCTTGGTCTGTGTTATATATCTAATTTACAGGGTATAAAAATCGTTAACAGAAAAATAACTTAAAATGATAACTGGAATCTAAGTAAACTGCTAAGATAAATACGTAAATTAGGTAAATTAGGTAAGTATAAATGGGATAAATACAAATGAAGTTTTCATACAATTTAGACTCTTAAGGTCATAGTATGTTAAGTTAAAGAGGATGATCATGAAATGTCTGAGTCACTTGTAAGATAAAATTCTAAAACATTAATTATTAAACATAAGTTTAAGTTTATATACTTTGACATCTTATTTTTATATGATATAAAAACAATATATTTAGGGCTAATAAAATCAGGGACTGATAACAAGTCAAGGTTACTTTAACTTCCCAGGTTTTTCTGAGAGTTGGCATTATGATTAATATCTGTAATTAAAACTACTAGATAGAAGAGAAACAATTCTATATGAAAAATAAGATTTTTTTAATAAAAAATTATAAGACATAGAAATATAGTTTTTGTTAAAAAAGAGATAATTTTGTCTAATTTATAGGTTTTTAAACTGTTGTAAATTAAATAAATAAATGATAATTAAAATTAAATAGATAAACATTTTTAAAAATACAGGTTATAAAAGTTTATAAAAAATTTTAACTTATGGTCAAATTGATTAAAATTAGCTGGATTTGTTTATAAGATTTTATTAAAATTAGCTTTACCATTAATACACTAATGCAAAGATAAAATTTGTTTTTCTCATTTGAACAATATTTTCATATGATATTAATAGGAATAACAAAAGATTTTTGCTCACCTTTTGAATGAACTGCAAAAAAGGTGGTGGGAAGGAGGGAGAAAGAGAGACAGATTCAGTTTGCCTCCTCATTGACTTGTGTTTCAGTTTGTCTATATTAGGTCTTATGATTCTTTGGGAAACTGAGTCTCCTCTCTGTCAAAGAGTTGTATTTTTGCTTTTTAAAATCTTTTATCAGTTTGGCTAAGTGAATGATTATAATTTTCTAGTAACCTGTGATCCTATTTTGGGACAAGTGTTTTGTGACAGACAATTCATGATTAGGAAAGTTTAAGTTTCACTAAAATTTTCTTTTCTTTCTTAAGTTTTCACTAAAATTTAAAGTTACTGAAAATAAGAATTCTAGTCAATACGTGTGATTCTATATACAAAGTATAACAAAGAATAAGAGATGATTTCAATAAATTATAAAAGAAGCATAAAATGTGTTCTTATTTAAAAACTTACATATATATAATTTCATCTAATTCCGAGGTTATTTAAAAGTTGATTCAAAATATAAAGTGAGGAAGAAAATAAAAACAAGACAGAAAATAACTAGTGAAGTAAGAGAAAGAAATATAAAAAGGCAATGAATATAGAAATATATTTTTAGTAAGAAAGGTTAAACAGAAAGGAGAATAATATTGTATGAGAAAAGATCTTGTTTGGAAATTGTTTTTTGTCCTGAAATAACTGGTTATTTTTATTAAAAAAACAAGGGAAATTTAGGACAAAACAGAAAGCTTAAGTATATCGTAGATGATCTTTGCAAGTCAGGACAAGGTTCCTAGAAGGGAATTTACGAAGGAATTTTGTGTATGATCAAGTTGGCTATAATTAAAAAAGAAAATTTTTGTTTAAACAAAGTTTTTTTAAAATATTAATTTGCTATTCATGAAATTATGTGATATATGAATTTTAATTCTATAAACTGTTTCCCTTTTTAATTATATTTAAAAAATCTCAGATTCCTGTGTTAAAAGTTCAACTTCTGCTATGTCGCACTGATTTCAGCTTTTTCTCCCATTAAAAAGGCTGGAATGGTAACTCTCACCTTCAACTTTTCATCGGTTCATGTAATTTTTCCCCCTTCTGGCTCTAAGTCTGTTGCTATGGCCTGATGATAGAATGTTTTATCTTAAAAGTTTTAAGAAAACAATGTTTTCCTCAAATACAACTTAATACTATACTCGTGACCTTTCTTGATATGTCTAAATTATTTAGTATGGTCAGAAAATTTCTCGTGGTGTTTCTAAGAGTCATTCGTTCTCCTATTCAAGGTGCTAGTTTTTGTTGTTCATGTTCGTCTATGTTATACTGTTCACTCGTGACCCCGGACACACTCTTGCTAATTCAAGTGCTGTTTTCATCAGAGTTAACTTCCAAATTATCTAACTGGGCTTCCCAGAAAGAACAAACAAACAAAAAGCAATCGCGCTACAGAAGGTTTTCTTTACCTTTTGGTAACTGGCCTGAAAGAAACAAAGATTTTATGCTTTATCAAGATAATTCCTGTGTTGTCTTTATTAGATTTTTGTAACTAGAGAACCTAAGCTTTAAAGGTTAAGGTTTACACTCATGTAACTTCCTGCATTGCCTTTAAAGTCTTCTGAAGACTTTTCACTCTTGGTAAAATAAACCGCCATTATTTTATAGTGACTTGTGATTCTATTTAAACAAATGTTTGAAACCTGTAATAATTGTCAGACTTTCCAAAAACAAAATTCTAAATTTAGTCCTTTTAACCTCAAACTAGCTTTTAATAATAGAGCCACTAAAAGTCCAAGAGAAACTTATTAGGCTTACTGGCATGTTAAACCGTACCGGAAAGCATTGTCAAACATGAAATGGTGTTTAACCTTCTTTGGGTTGTAGTTGTATAAATATATTGTACATGTCTGTTCCAAAGCTTTCTGAGATTCCTAAAATTCTGCTATGCCCTGGTATATGCTATCAATAATAATTATATATGCTGAATTATTGTGTGCCACAGAACTAACCAAATCTCCTTTGTGTGTATAACCATGACTATTGTAAGACTTTTATCATCCATAGACAATTATTATTTTACTTTGATTCTTCTTAGACAACGGTTTATAATCAGCTATAGTCCATGATTAGCTTCTTTAAGAAAAATGTCATAGAAAGAACTAAAATATTTTTTATGACTTTTAATTGAAAACATTGCCGATTCTCCTGCTTTGTTTTCCAGAGTCGTGACAAACATTAAGTAAATAGCAAGTTTACCTGCCACCTCCAGGATTTAAAACTATTGAATCCCACTGGGCCCAGTCTGTGATTCACTGCCAATGCCCTCCTACTAAAACTGCAAACATCCTCACTCTAGGCCCAGGGAGAATCAGGGAAGAGGTGGGCATGGGACTGTGAGGGCTGATTCCGAGGGATGGAATTAGTTCAGAGCCTCCAGATCCAGGAGTGGCACACAGAAGCCCAAACAAATACTCAATGAGAAACTTTGTCTTTTGGGGCCACATGGTCCAAACATCCATCCCAACCATAAAAAATTTCCCACTTCCCGTAGACTTAGAGCTTCCTGAGTATAGTTGTTCTCTCTCAGTTACGGGGTTTATGCAAAAGGAGATATAGCAAGAAATTTATCAGCCACCTTAGGACAAATCGCTGAAGAGACCAAAATATTGTGACATATCAAAGTCTCTAAATTCTTTAGCTTAAATGGTTGACAACGCTTATGTGTGCTGCAAGTCTGCAACTTGTGGCCCTGCATGTTCTTTCTGTCCTGGTGGTCTGTCCAGCCACTCTTGTCTGAAGGGTCAGTCATGGCTCAGGAAGGCCCCAGCCAGCTGCAAACAGCTCGTTGCCCACAACGGAGTTTGCTTCTCAGATCTGCCAATGTTGATGGAAACCTTATAAAACCCCACTGGTTCCCCTTCTATGCACACATGGAGGGTTGGAGAGAACAGGGCAGGGGCAGGCAGGACTTAAGAGGCCTGGACACACAGAAGACACAGGAGGGGAGGCCTTGAACGCCACCCTCAGCTGATCGCAGGTGGCCATTTGCGAGGCCCTAGAGGCCATTGCTGGGTGAGGAAGCTTCACCCTGGTGGGTGTCCCAGCACAGCTGGGAGGCCCACTTACCCCTCTCCCCCAGCCTAGGGGTGCAGGTGGTGCCCTCATGTTGCCCTCGGTAGGTGGGGAGCACTGTCTTCTCTCCCTGGAGTGAGCCCTGGCCCCGGGAGCTGGGAGGTGAGTGGGGGCTGGTCCTGGATTGCCCCAGAGGAAAGGCACATTTTGAAGAAAGGAAGAGAGGCGCGTCTGTCTGTCTGTCTCTCTGTCCCCCTGCCTCACCTCCCCCCAAACCTTTCCTCTCCTTCCCTCTCCAGAGATACTCCTCCCTCCTCCCAGACCTGGCCTTGTCTGCCCTCCCCCTGACCCCGCTGTCTGCCCTCTGCCCACTTCGCCTACAAAACACTGCCAGAGAACAGACCAGACTCTTGTCTGTTCCTCTTCATCTTTGTTATTTGAAACCAAACAAACTGATAGCAGGAGGCAGCCAGGGCTGGAGGCCAGGACGCCAGGCCACGGGGGTGCTTATTTTAGCAGGTAATGTTCCATTGCTGGGGCAGAGTCAGTCCCAGGACTTGGCACTAACTCAGAGCCCGGCTCCCTGGCCCTCCCCGCCCTTGGCTGGCTCTTCCTCCCTGCTCTCCTCTCTGTCCTGGAGGAAGTGTTGCAGGCTTAGGAAATGTGCTGGTCTTGCTTCCGCCTTTGGACCCTCCCTACAAGGCATGGGGCTCTCTGAGTTACCCCCCAAGCCATGTGCACACACACACCTTTGCTCTGAGATTTCAGATTCAAATGAACAGGAGGGAAGTGTGGAAGGGAGAAGCCTGGTGCGCATGCACGTGTGTGTGTGTGTGTGTGTGTGCGCGTGTGCGTGTGTGTAGCCAAGGGCCAGAACGGGGCTGGCAGACAGAACCAAGGCCCTTCCCAGTTCTGCCCCAGGGTCTGTGTGGCTTCAGTGTGGGTGCTTGTGTTCAACAGTTATTTAATGAGCACCTATGTGTGCCAGGCACTTTTGTAGGCACAGACACATGGCAATGAACAGAAAGACAAAGTACTGTAGATGGAAGAAACAGGCAGTAAACAAACAATAAATAAAAGGTAAGGGAGGTGATGAGTGTTGTGTAGGCAAATATAGCAGAGTGAGGGCTAGAGGGTGAGGGGCAGCTTCTGCTTGGGCTCAGGAAGGGGGCAGAGTGCCATGTGTGCACCCTGGGGCTTTCCCTTGGCAGCCACGTCCTTCTTCCTGCTCACCTGCAGGTTGACCAGTTGCATGGTTTCTATCAATTTATTCCCCTTGCGGCCCCCTTCTGTCCCCACAAAAACCTTCCCTGGACAGCTGTTCCCCAGAACCACCTCTGGGCCTGGTGCAAAGTTGGGGACCAGGGAAAGGCCCCAGGGATCACTGAAGACAGGGCTTCTCAAATGCTCACTGTAACTCGTCATCAGGGACATGCAAATTAAAACTGCAGTGAGGTACAACTAATGCCCATCAGAATGGCCAATATGATGAAAGGTGGAAAATACTACATGTTGGTGAGTTTGCGGAGCAACTAGAACCCTTAGACGTGGCTGGTGGGGATGCAAATTGGCATGACTTTGGAAAACTGGCAGTTTTACTCAAGCCGAGGGTAGGTCCAAATGCTTCTCTTTCCACTGGGCCATACTGCCTGCCCTCCACATTAAGTCAGGGCCCAAAAGCTGTCCCTACCTGTGTTAGGAGAGTGGTTCTGCTTTAGGATACCAGTGTCTGATCCCATGGGCCATTGTTCCTACTGGCAAGGTTTTCAGTGTGTGAGTTACTCTTCCCCCATCTTGCTTTTCTTTTCTTTTTTTTTTTTTAGACTAGAAGGTTCTTTTCCCAAAGGAACCCCTATGCAGCAACCTAGCACTTCGGGAATTTTTCTATCCTGCCTTGTGGGGCTCCTTCTGCCCCAGCATTTGGGTTCCCCATCACATGGGGGATAGCGCTGTAGCTGAAGGCATTGGCCTTTGTGTCAGACATAACCAGTTCAGATAACTAAGCCGTCACTTACAAACTGTGGGATTGTGGACAAACTCCCCAACCTCTCAGCCTTGGTTTCCTCATCTGTGAAATAGGAGTGATGATGGTGCTCGCTTGGAAGGTTGTGAGCGCAGCAGGGTGAGGTTTTCATTTATGCACCTAGGTGTGCCTGGCCAGGCCTCTTCTCAGGTCCGCCCTGGTGCACTTTCTATTCCCTGTGACTCTTCGTCCACAATTTAGGCTCTTTAGGCCGAGTCCTAGCATAAGATGGCAGGATTTGGAGACTGAGTTTCTCCAGCTTTTTTGACTGCAAGAGGTTTGTCTGAGCGGAGAAGGGAGGGTAGAGGGTGACCCGAGAAGGGTCATTGGGCCTCTCGCGGTCCATCCTTTCCCGGCGGGATCTGTGGAGGGGCTAGCGACAGACAGCAAGCCGGGGCACCTGTGCTGTGTCTCCAGCAAGGAGCTCAAGAAAGCAGCGAGACTCCAGGGAAACATCTCCCAGAGCCCACGAGGACGTCTTACTGCTGCGGAAATCTCCGAACAGTGACGAGAGTCGACGGCCCCTTCTCCGCCCTTCTCCTGCACTCCTGGCAGCACATGGGTCCGGAAGGGGTTGAGCCGGAGCTAGCCTTGAGGGGCCACCCAGCCACAGTGGCCTGGGGAGACCATCCCAGCTGGGGCAACGCACAGCCGGGCAGGTGCTGGAGTAGCTGGGAGACAGCAGGGAACCGATGCTGCCCCTTCCAACCCCCGCCAGTCAGACCACCAGAACCTCGACCCAACCCCAGGCCACCTTGTAGTCACTGAAATTTATTTCCCTGTGGAATATTTGAAGAAGATAAAGGCATCCTGAAGCTTTGGGTTTGAGCTGATGCGGAATCATGCCACGGCTATCATAAATCCAACGTCCTCCAAGGGCAACGGCCATTGAAATGGAAATTATTTTCCACTTGATAGACCAAGTGACATTTCTGGGCCCAGACTCTGGGGCCTGAGCTCTGAGCAGTGTAAGTGCCTGGCAGCACCCCGGTCACATCCTGGATGCTCGATGCCTGTGGCTGTGTGTGCGCTATCTCTGCCACTCAACCTGTCCCAGATGCAGGGGTCGTTCTTCCCTGGACCTGAGGGAGGGTTCCCTTCTGCTGTGCCTCTGCCCAGGGCCTGCCACGTGCTTTTGTGCTTTTGTGTGGGTTGGTTGGTCGGTTTGTGCCCCTGCCCTTTGTGTCCCGGCCCACCCCACAGCAGGCAGCAGCGGGACACCTGTGTCTCCAGATGTCAGGCTCTGCCACCTGCTGCACCTGCTGCATGCTCGGCACCGAGCCTCGATTTCCCCAAAGACCTTTCACACGGAGTCCTTCACGCCTCCCCCCCTCTCTCTTCCCTTCTCTTCCCGCCTGGCCTGCCCTCCCCTTTGGCTGTTTCTTCCCACTCCTCCCCTCCCTCGCTCCTCTCTCTTTAACTCTGCGCCTCTCCATCCTTGTTCCCTGTCTTCCTGTCTGTGACTCTGCGTCTCTCTCTCCTCTCTCGCTCGCTCCCGGCTAGTTCCAGAAACATACCCATATATGGCCTCCATGTCAAGGATCACAAATGATGACATCACGTGAGGCTGAAGCTCCGAGATGCTCTCCGAAGCGAGAGTCTGCATCCCCTGCACCCGGAGGAACGGAAGGCAGGAGCGCGGCTTCCTCGGTGCAATCCTCAAACAGGAAATCTGAGATTCATAACATCTTATAGTTTGGCTTGTCATCACTGGTCATGCGGTGGGCCCGAAATAAACTCCCTGCTTCAAAGGAGAGCATTTCAGAACTGCCTGGCAGAGCAGCCAGCAGCTTGGGGCCAGGGCAGAAGGAAAAGTCGGGGAGCATGTTCTGAATTAAGACACTCTCAAGAGAAACCGTTTTATTGTCCCTGAATGGTAGCCTTGTCCAGAGCCTAACAGGTAATGCATGCTTTCAACTTTCTTACACAGACCTAGCGAACGATCGTGTGGCTGGGACTCAGGGCTGCAGTAATTGCTGGAAACCTCTTGCAGTCACACCGCGCTGTGGCCTTCCCTTCTCTCTCCTGTTCTCTGGAGTTAACACGGCATGCCGGAGACCTTCCCCTTGGATCTGGGGGACAGAGAATCAGCAATTTGCATGCGCATTCCCCTTCTTCCTGGGGACTCTTGCTCAGAACATCTCTCTGCCCTGCACTTCTAAAAATGGAAATGTGAAAGGAGTTATCAATGATGCTATTGTTGGGTCCGTGGGCCTCGGGCAGTGTCTGCAGCAGACAGATGACTTTCAGAAGTGCTTTCGGGTCAGGTGAACAGACAGGTATTTTCATGCGTGGGGGAGTCAGTTTAATGTAGCGTTTTCTGAGTGCCTACGCATGCACAGCGCTGTGGGGAACCGTGGCAGTCAAGGTGCCACGGGCTGTCGCTACAGCTGCTTGGGATTTAGAGGAGGAAACAGACAGAGAAATGCTATGCATGTGAGATTTAACAGAGCTATGGGACCTCGTTGGTGGGGCGAGTGTGTATACGCATATGTACGCGTGACGCATTTAAAGAGGTGATGGCCTTCAAAAAGATGGGTGGGGTATAACCAGGGTGGAGCCAGGGACCTCAAGGAGCAGCTTGGCGGAAGGCAGACAAGTGGGTGGGGGGCGCCTGGGGTGCCGGTGGGAAGTGCAGTGGCAGAGGGTCCTGCAGGTGAGAAGTGAGGGGGAAGCTGGGAGGGGAGGCTGGGGGGAGAGGCAGCTCGGCCAGGTGAGAAGATGGAATCTTTTCTGAGTGTTTGTGAGCAGAGAAGGGTCGGGTGGGATTGGACTTCAGGCGGCTGCTCGGGCAGCCCGGGGGACGGACTAGGGTGAAGGGCAGGGAGGCTGGAGATTCTTCGGGAGGGCAGGTGAGTGTCCAGAGCCCAGCACAGGACAGGAGCGCCCTCCTCGCTTTGTGAGTCGGGGTCTTAGGGGAGCTCAGAGGGGTTCAGGCAGAGCCAGCTGGGGCCAGCACCCCTGCCACAACCTTGACCTCTGCCACCAGAGGCCTGGGCAGAAGCACCGTGAGGCAGCCAGTGGCAGATGCTCGAGTCATTTCCAAAACAGTTGAACGGGTGTCCCTGCAGCTGGTGGCAGGCCTGTGTGCCACGCAGTGTCCCTGAGGGGCCGGCGGCAGCCCCACTGGGTGCCGTGCTGGCTTGCATCATCGATTTTCGCACACGCAGGCCAGGCCATGGGTGCCTCGTGTCAGCAGGGGAGGAGGGGCACCCTCTTCCTGCTCCCTGGGGTGGGGGCCTGTATAATCCACCCGCGGTGACCTTACCACGAGCAGCAGCACAATCAACACCAGCAAGCATTCACTGAGCACCTGCTGTGAGCGGGCACTGCCCAAACGCTCGGGGAGATTTCCCTCAGTGACTCTGGCCAGGGCTGCCATGAGTTAGACGTGATTGTTTTCGTGTCCCATTGTTTTCACTCCCATTTTTCAGATGTGGAAACTGAGGTTATGAGAGGCTAAAGGTCTGGCCTAAGGCTGGACAGCTAAGAGGTTCTGGACTCAGGGCTGCGGAGTGGTAAACAGGACCATCGTGCACCCAGGGAACTGTCCTTGGCACAACCAAGGCATCATAAGGTGCCCGTATTTTGTGGACAGGCTAGATCCAAAAGAATCTTCCCGAAGGAGGCACAAAAATATCTCTGGGCCTTCCCAGGGGCCTTCCATTCTGAGCTGCAAGGCGGCAGGCTGCCTGGAGGAGGCGGCTGCTTCGGGAGTGGTTTTTATCTGGAGCTCTCTTCCCTTAGCAACATCTTCTTGAATAATTAATGCCAGGAATATAAATGAAGTGTTAAGAGCTTTGTGGTTGAGAGGAACGCTTTGAGCAGGTGGTGGTAAAGAAAAAGTAACTTGCTTCCTAACTTGCCTGGTTTTTTTAAAGAAGAGAGGAGTGAAAGGAGAGAGCAAAGAGACAGGGACAGCAGAAAGAGAAGAGAAAGGTTTAAATAAAGGCAGCAGAGTACAAAAACAAACCCAGTGGGAGAAAGGTAAAAGAGAGGAAAAGGTCCTAGCTGATTTGGGTGGGATCCAGCTAAAAAGATTTCTAGCCAGCCTGCAGCTGGGCTAGCGTGAGGAGGAGGCTTTGGAAGAGCATCCCCTACTCCACCAGGCCTCTCTGCTCTGCTGACTGTACTTAGAGCTTCCAGAACCTCTTGTATGTTCTGCCACCCAGGGACCAAGGTGAGAGCCCGCGGCCTCCCTGCACCCAGGGAACAGAACAGGGCAGGGCAGGGCTACACTTGGACGGAGGGGCTGGGAGGCTCAGAAGTGGACTTGCCAGCCCTTCCCACCCTATCACCCCTTCCCACCCCATCACCCCAACCCCAGGTCGCTGGTGCAGATGGCAGAGCCTGGCATTTGTAGAGCCCTGGGCAGAAAAACGGGTCAGGGCCTGGAATCTTATGTTCAGAATCTTATGGTCAGGGCTGAGCCACACGGATCAGCCTGGCTGCAGCGGGAAGACAGAGAGAGGGTGGGGTGGGGTTGGGGCGGGAGCCAGCCCCCTGCAGGTCCAGGAGACAAGGGAGGTGCCCCCACTCAGGAGGTGGAGAAGAAGGTGACCCGCAGTCTGGAGATTCAATAGCTCCGGGGACCAAAGAGATAAAATGGAAACTTGGCACTGGCTGATGCTTTTCTGAGCTGGTGCCCACGGGCACCGCCTCGGAGAGTGGCCTCTGGGCCTGTGCAGAATGCACACTTGACCTTGCGACAGAATACTTGCCACAGAAAAGCAGGAGACGGTTTTTCTGTGTTTTTCTTTCTTCCATCCCTTCCAATCACCCCCTTTCTCACTCTCTTTTTGGGGCGGCTTTTAGATAAATAAATAACTGGTGCGCTGCTGTGGTGGGCAGTAGTGACCAGAGGGTGACCGATGGCTCCAGACTGAAGGCTTTGCAGAAGAGCTGCGTTCAACAGTCTACACCCCCTCCCACACCTAAAAGGTGTAAGTGGACCCTCACTGAAATATTTGTGCGGTACTTAGTACGAGCCCAGCCCCACTATGTGAATGAACTGCTCACTAAACAGCCACTCTTGTCATTCGTAGGTGGTCACCTTGTGCAGAAATTCAAGCCCAGGACTGAGAGGAGTGGAGTGGACCCGCTGCAGGTCCTTCCCAAGTTCTAGGACAGCAGATCATGTGCGCAGGGAGGGGCGCCGGGAGTGGAGAATTTGGATCGAGGGCAGCATCCATCCCGCGCCCAGGCTGGAGGGCATGGAGCTCCGTCTCCCTCCTCTTTGAGCTCCTGCAACCCCGTTAGTGACCCTTGGAACTGCTGGGCGGGTTCCACACACAGCCCGCGGGGCTGACCGTCACGGCTTTCCTTTTTGGCCACAGCTGTCGAGAGAAACCTGGGCCTGGGGCTCACTTTCACTTTTGTTCTTGCTCTTTTTAAACGGAGGAGAGTGTGGGGGATCCAAACCTCTGAGACGGAGCCTCTCTCGGACACCAGCTAGGAAGGAGCCCCCAGTGAGTCCTCCCAGCAGGAACGGGCTGTGGCCGTCCTGCCCGCTCTTTGGGGTCAGAGCAGAGAACCTCAGCATCTGGGGGCTGTAGCATAACATGAGCAGATTCTCAGGAGCCACTGGCTGCGAGCCGGCAGCCATTCTCCGTGTTTATGCCCGTTGCCTCTTCTCCTCTGACAACACCACACTCATGCTACCATAATCCCCATTCTACAGAAGAGCGAAGTGAGGCACCAAGGGTGTTAGTAACCTGCTCCCCATCACGCAGCCAGTAGGTGGCAGAGCTAGGTGTGAGTAGAGGCGGTTGGGCACCAGGGCCACGCCACTGCCTCCCACTGCATGGTGAACATCTCTGTGACAGCTGTGTTCCTAGGGAGCCACCAGGGAGGCTTCCTGGTGGAGGAGAAGCAGACCAGGGTGGGCTGGTGAGCAGTTCCAAGTGCAAACACAGCTGAGCTAGAAAGAGGCTTGCTCAGCCTCACAAGCCCCACCCATGTCCCCGGCCGTCAGGAGCGTGGCCACCACCCTCCTTCCAGGCCCCGCCCTCCCAGCTGTGACTCCTCTGGCCTCTACTTTTCTGATAAGACATCCAGGGAGTGACCTCCTCCCACCGCAGTCTGCCAAACAACCACACAGCCCCCAGCCCACCCACTGCCAGGCAGACACTCCAGGCAGACCCTGGATGTGTAGGGAGGGGAGGAACTGGGATGAAAAACAACCAATTTCCAAACACTAGTTTGTAATCCTCACCACAGCCCTGCAAGAGTCCATGTTGCTTGCCCACTTCACAGATGTAGTGACTGAGGCCCAGCTTAGACGAGCATTGGTTCTGGATGGACCAGGCACTGTTCTGAGAGCTTTGCATGTCACTCAAGAAACACTGACACAGATACTTTACAAATGCCACCTGGGAGCGGGGGGGGGCTCTCTGGGGCCAATGTTTGGGGTGCTGCAAAGAGGGCGAGCGAGGGGCTCCTGGAGGCTCCCGGGTGGCCTGGTCTCCCCCGCTCCAAGCTGGCCCTAGACTGGGAATGCCCCTTCCTCTTCAGGCCCCTGGCTGGACTGGGCAAAGCCCTCTAGACTCCTGCTTTCCCTGGGAAACGGCTATTTTTATCCCAATCAGCCTCCCAGAGCATCCCTTGGGGCTGCTGGCCTCCTGCCAGGCAGGCCCTGGATTTGTAGGAAGGGCCCAGAAGGTGGCCCAGCCCCCAGGCAGAGGACTCGGAAATCAAGCTGGGCAGCACAAAGATGAAGGGAAACTGAGGTCAAAAGAGGGCCAAGGTCTCACCTGGGATCACTAACCCCCACTCCCAAGAAATGGGTACCCCAATATTATGTCCATTTTACAGACGGAAGAACTGAGACTCGAAGAGGTCACCCAGCTAATAACCAGCAAGGCTGGGATTTGAACTCGGTCTAGCTAATGCCACAGGCTGCCTCATAACTTCCCCCTCGTGCTAAGGCTGAGCAACAACACCGGCCCCCAGTGAGACACCCCGCAGTACCCCTGGCAGGCGTCACCAGCCCACAATGGCATCGGTCCAGTGAGGGGGAGTTTCCTCCCCTGAAGCAGCCTGTGTCGCAAACTTGCTAACGGCCAGGCCCACCGCTGAGCCTGTGCACACAGGAGCCCCAATGATTCACCACACTGACCCCCGATAATATCCATTAATATCTCGCTTTATGCACGAGGAAACTGAAGGTGCGTAACTTACCCAAGAACCCTCAAAGGCTGAGGAGCTCGGTGGGGAAAACAAGGGCTGTGTGGGCCCACAGTGGCGCAGGGAGTCTGCCTCCTCAAAGGCAGGGCCCCTGCTCCCCCATCTTTCCTCTGGGGGGCAAAGGGCCTGACATGGTGCCCAGTGCTCAGATGCAGGCTGGGGGCACTAGGCCGGGTAGCTGGCAGCGGCTGGATGAGGATGGGCCTGCTCAGAACCCAGGTATGCGCCGGCTGCATCAGTGCCCCAGGAATTGCCAGAAGGAGCACCGGATTTGAGGTTGGAGGATCAGGCTTCAAATCCCAAGTTTCCAGCTGTCTGTCCTCATGCAAACCCTTCTTCTCCCCCTCTGAAACTTAGTTGCCTCATCTGTAAAGTGGGACTAATGACATAGAGGCATCAAGTTCCTTTCGGAAGGAGCAGATTGGAGAGGAACTAAGTTAATTCGGTGAAAGATCTTACCTTCTGGGGCTGTCGTGAGCGTAATGACAGGGCAAATGTCAAGTCTGTGGATGATGTCCAACCTCAGGGAGAGGGGCTAGTGAGTCTGGAATTAGCTGCAGGATTGGCCATTCCAGGTGACCATTACCTGGCTGACTTAATGCCAGGTGACCATTACCTGGCTGCCGTCACCTCCAGGAAAGCACAGGGTCAGGGAAGGGGCTCTGTGGCCAAGTGCTGTCTGTGAGCCTCTGACTGGCCCATAGCAGGCTGCAGGGCCAGCAGCTGCCTTGAGATGAGGGGCTGGAGGGGTCCCCATTAAATAATTGCTTTATGCCCTATAAACTGCCTCCCCAAGCCTTAGCACACATGTCGCTTCTGCAACGCAGTGAAGCAGCTGACCTCATTCTCATTTTTACTGATGAAGGAACTGAGGCCCAGAAAAGGGAAGTGACTTGCCCAAGGTCACATATTTGCAAAATTGAAACTAGACCTAGGGGTCAGGACATCCAGACCTGAGATCCGTCCATTCCCACCTGCTCCCCCATGACCAATGCTAAGCCGTTTCCATATGGGGACCTGTTGAGGTGGCCACAGGGGATCCCCGGAGACAGGAGTTTGGGGTTTGGTAGCACAGAGCTAAACCAAATGTCTCACTGAGTTGCAGAGTCTTTAGAATTGGAAGAGCCATGGAAAACTTATAGCCCCAAATCTCCCTTTTGCAATGAGAAAACTGAGACCCAGAGTGGGACAGGGACTTAGCCAAGGTCACACAGCACTTTAGCATCAGCATGCAGATTACAGTTCAGGTCTATGACTCTTAGTCTAATTTTCTTCCTGCTTTGTCCCCTGGCTTCGAGTAGTCATCTTCAGTTAGGGGCATCATGGTGTCAGGCCAGGCACTGGTCACATGTTGAGTCCCTGCCCTGCACCAGGTGTGTGGGTAAAGCTGACCCCCAGCTCTGGAGAAGCCAGAGAGTAAGTCACTTCCCACTGGGCAGAGCCCTTCCCCACCCCTCTGAAGGCAGACGTGGGCCAGCCCAGACCTGGCAGGGATCCCAGCAGGGAAGGGGCAGAAAACCTGGCCTGGGCCAGCTGGGGATGGGAGACCCACCTGGCGCACAGGTGCCCCTGCCAGTATGGGGGCCGTAGGACAGGCTCTAGTCTACCCTGCCACTTAACAGACAGGAAAACTGAGGACCCAAGAGAGGAGGAGAGGTGCTCTTGGCTGATTTGGGACATAAACACAAGTGGTTTATGGTTGATGCCAAGTCCTGGGCTCTTTTCACAATAAATAAAACTGATGCTTCTGCTGTTGTAAAAAAATAGCACCTCAAATGTCAGGTATAAAATGATTTTGAGGTCACACACGACATCCTTCCCCTCCCCTGGTGTGGACCACAGAGCGGCCACCTGACGTACTGACCTCAGTGCACACCAAAATCACCAGAGGAGCCTTGAACGTTGCAGCAGGTGGGCCCGGCCCTGGAGGCTCTGAGTTCATTGGTCTGGGGTGCAGTGAGGGCCTTGGTGGGTTTTAAGTCTCTTTAAGACATCTGTTAAGATGACAGTGACTGCATGCAACAGAAAGCCCTGCCAACGTTGGATCTTCGGCGTGCACTGGCAAGTCGGCTAGGGTGGGCGGACGCAGCCTGGGTTCAGCAGCTCAGCAGTACAACGAAGGGCCCAGAGACCTGTCGTTCATTCTGTCAAAGTCATTGTACCAGCCTATCATTCGCTCTGTCCACCTCATGGTCACAATGTGGCTGCCACAGTTCCAAGCATCTAGTTCTCCAAGCGTAAAGCAGGGATTGGGGCAAGGAGTCATTTTCTTCAGTTAGGGGCATCATTTTCTTCACTGCTTTCTTTTATTAGGGAGTAAAGTCTTTCCTAAGAGCACCCCAGCCTACCCCTAGACTAGTCACTGCCAGGGGGGCAGGATGGCAGGGTGGCCCCCCAGCTTGGAACAACTGTGATTTATCCGTGGCACATGGCACACTGTGGCCTGGGCAAAGCCAGGTGCTACGGTCAGGGAAGGTGGGCAAGTGGCTGTTGGGTGAGCAGGCGGCAGGGTCTGCCGCACCCTGCGTGACGGAGGTAATTTGACCCGCCGTGCAGTGAACTTCAGCCTCCTCACCAAGGAGGTGAAGAGGCACCAGCCTTGGGAAAAGGATCCAGGGCTAAGTAAACATATGAACCACTGACCACAGCACAGAAGGAGAAGTTCTCCCAGAAGGAGAAGTTCTTTTTCTCGGAAGAATCCGGGTAGGCTTCCCAGAAGAGGGGCACATGCTCCGGGCCTTGAGTGATGCGGAGGAGTTCTAGCAGCGCAGAATGGAGGAGGGCGTGTCGGGCACAGCCCTAGCAAGGCTGTGGGGCGGGTGGGGGTGTTGGGCAAAGGTGCACTACCCACCTCGGCGGGAAGGTCAGGTGTGTGGGCGAAGAGGAGAAGGGGGCATGAGGACCAGAGTTTGGAGGGCCCGGAAGCCAGGCCAAGTACTGCAGGCTTTGTTCCGTTAGAGGAGGGACTGCCTGGGGTGTGGGGCATGGGGACTGGGGTCTGGAGCATCGGAGAAGACAGTGGGTGGGGGAGGAGGCCTGAGCCTGGGAGCCCACCACGGAGGCCACTTCTGAGGCTCCGCAGGAGGTCAAGTCTGAGCCAACCAGGATCATCGGAGAGAGGCAGGCGGAGGGGAGGGTGCCGGGAAGGACAGGAGCAGAGGATGGATATCATTGCTCCCAGATGCCCTTCTGCCATCGTCAAGGTCCGCAGCCTCCTCCAGCTGCATTTGGAAGATCCCAGATTTGTTTAATAACTCATTTGCTAGTGCTTTGCAGAGCAATAGTTGTTACTCGTAAGGCTGTTGCCCAGATTAAACAAAAGAATTTCTATAAAGGGCTCAGCAGAGGGCTTAGTGTGGGGTCCCAGCCCTCCCCCCTCCAACGGGGGTCCCGCATCTGCCTGTGCTTTATGGCTGGTCATTCTCCAAAGAGGAGGTTCCCCGTTACCTGGGGAGCTCGTCAAATAAGACTGATACCTGGGCCAGGCTCCCAAAGATTCTGACTTAATTGGTCTGAGATGGGGCCCAAGAATCGGTACTTTGTAAAACTCATTTTCTCTATGTTTTAAGCAGCTATATTAGTGCAGTATAATGTGCTCACATAGGAGTGCACGGATTATACGTGAACAGTTCCAGGGACGCTTACAAAGGCAGCCACGCCATGTAACCACTCAAATCGAGAAGGACAACACGGGGGGCTCCCAGAAGCCTTCCACACGCCACCCCTTCCACCCCCCTCCCCATTAGTAACCTGCCAAAGGTGGCCACTTTCTGACTTTTATCACCATAAGTTATTTCACCTGTTTTTGAACTTGATATAAATTGAATCGTGTATATATGTTATTTTTCGTAGGGCTTGTCGCTTGTGAAATTCATCCTTGGTGTTGGACGTAGCTGTAGTTTGTTTGTTTTCACTGGGGCAGACTCCCCATCACATGAATCTACCACAGTGTATTCACCCATTCAAATGTGGGTGGACATCTGGTCAGTTTCCAGCTGGGTTTATTGTGAACAGTACTGCCATGAGTACTCTTGGCCTTGTCTTTTGGTGAACATGTGTACGTAATTCTTTTGGGCATATGGCTAGGAGGCAGATTTTAGGTCATAGGACATGCTTATATTCAGCTTTGACAACTAGTATCAATTTTCCAAAATGGCTTTACCATTTTACATTCCTGCCAATGCTGGGAGAATCCTGGGTTTTCCACATCCTGCTCAGCGTTTGGAGTTTTCCATCTTTCTTATTGGAGCCATTCTGGTGGTGTACAGAGGTATTGCACTGGGGTTTTAATTTGAATTTCCCCAAACACTAGTGAAGTTAAATGTCTTTACTTTTGGTTGCTGGCCATTTGGGTATTGTCTTTGTGAAGTGCCTGTCCTAGCCTTTTGGGTGTCAAGAATGCTGCGTGACAAAGCACCTCAGATAAGCATCTACTGTCCTGCTCTGGATCTGCAGGCCAGCCCGGGCCGGGAGACCCAGCTTCAAGCTGCCAAGCCCTGCTGGGTGGGGCTCCTCCAGGCAGGCTGGGCTCAGGTGGTCCCAGGTTCTCTCTGGGGCTCGGGCTGAAGGGCAGCGGCTCCAGCAGGGAGCTCCTCTCTAGGTGATGGCCGAGGAGCAAGAGCAGACGCCGCCGCACACGCCTGTCACGTGTCTGCTTGCCTCATTCCATCGGCTCTCGTTGGCCAGAGCAAGTCATGCGAACCTGGGTCCAATATCAATGGGGAAGGGATGGGAGACGTTTGCCTCCACAGGAAGGCAGTGGATATTTGCTGAACAAACCAAAGTATAGCACTGGTATTTTTAAAAGGACCTCATGTGATTCTGATGTTCCTCCAGGGCCAAGAACCACTGACCCGCAGTCACCGTGCAAGTCAGCCAGTCAAAACGAAAATCAGGCTTAGTTGATTCTATTTCATTTCCTAAAAGCAATTGACTCCTGGCCAAAGTCCATTTCTCTTTGAGGCATATTTTTAGAAGGGAGTGCCTGGGACTCCCATAATTTTCACATGGAAAATTATTTTAATGATTGATTTCAACTAGATCATGCAATCTCAAGTAGTGGCCCTGTGTCCGATTCATCCCTAGCATTCTCAGCCCTACCACGGTGCAGAGAAATGGAGAGACGCCAGGATAGGATGCTGCTGGTACTTAGAAGGAAGGAATGCGTGTATTGCTGTGTAAGCTCCATGAGGGCAGGGACTTCTGTCTGTTGGGATCATCGTTGTATTCACAGTGCTTAGAAGAGTGCCTGAGCACTGTGAGTGCCTGAGTCAGTGGGTGCTCAACAAGTTAATGTACAGATAGGTGTACAAGTATAGATAGGCTGTCTGGAATAGACAAATACATGGTTTAGATGATTGGATAGATAGACGTGTGGATGTATGGGAGGAGGGATGGATAAATGGGTAGATAATGGAGGTAAGGGTGGGTGGTTGGATGGTTGGACAGATGAACGGATGAGTACATGGATGGATAGGTTGATGGATGGATGGATTAGTGAATGAACAGGAGGATAGGTGGATGGATGGATGATTGGAAGGTTGGATAGATACATTAGTAGTGATTGATGAGAGGGTAGATGGATAAATGGTTGGGTGGGTAGACAGATGGATGAATAGAAGGATGGGTGGGTGGGTAGGTGGTTGGATAGTTGGATATACATGGGTAGAGTGGGTGGATGGACGGGAGGATGGACTGGCATGTAAGTGAGTGGGTAGACAGGATGTATGGGAGAATGAATAAATGGATGGATGGGTGGATGAGTGGTTAGATGGGTGGATGGGTCAATGAGTAGATGAGTGGGTGGATGGACGTGTAGATGGATGGGTAGGTAGATCATATGACCAAATGAAGGAATAAAAAATGAATGTGTGATTGTCAGTAGAATGCACAGCCTTCCCCGGGGGCAACATAACTATCTTGCTAAACTGTTTGTGACCAGGGTGGTTTTGGTCTCCCCACAGGGTTTTCTGATTTGCCATATCCTCCTCCCCACCAAGTGTCTCTTCTGGAGGCCGGAGTGGGAGGTGGAAGAGGATGGCCACGGAGATCAGTGCTCGGGGCAGCCAGGGCACCATTGGGCACGAGGAGTACAGCCTGTACAGCAGCCTGAGCGAGGAAGAGCTGATGCAGATGGCCATCGAGCAGAGCCTGGCAGACAAGACACGGGGCCCACCCACTGCTGAGGCCACCGTGTCCGCACATGCCAACCGCCAACCTGCCCATTTCTACCCATGGACCAGGTGAGCAAGGCGAGGCTGATGAGGGCGGTGGGGGCATCGGGGCATCCGTGAGAGGCAGATCCCAAATGCTGTTAATCCAAAACCAACTTATCCTGGCCTCTAGGATGCCTTCTAGCACTTTAATGATTTACATGTGTTATCTATACTTACTGAGCTCGGGCCATGCCAAGTACTGTGGTGGGTGCTAGACACGCCTCGTTTAATCCTCTTAAGGATCCTCTAGGTGAGATCTGTGTCACAGTCCCATTTTACAGATGAGGGAACTGAAGCTTAGGGCTGAGTCAGAGGTCCCAGGGCACACAGCTGGTGGGTGCCGCTGCGGAGACTGGAGCTGCCAAGCCCATGCCCTGGCCTTGCCCTGCTGGCTTCACACTGAATGCGGTGGAGCCAGTGCTCTGTATCTGGCCAGCGCTTCCAACCCCATCTCAGCAGACTCCCTGAGAAAACATGTCCGGGAAGCAAAAGACGTCTGCCCAGCAAAGCCATCCTGCCTCCGTGTTCTGGCACCTTTTTACCACCTCCGTCACTGGACCTTCTAAAGCAGCGGCACCCAATAAACTACGGTGCTAGCCACAGTCGCGATCCACAGCTGCAATTCTAAATAGCCTTATAGCCACATTTAAAAAGTAAAGAGAAACAGGTGAAATTAGTTTTCGTAGATATTTTATGTCCAAAATATCATTTCCACGTCATCAATATAAAAATTAGGAATGAGATTTTTACCTTCGTTTCTGCCCATCAAGTCTTTGAAATCCAGTGTGTATTTCACACTCAGCACATCTCAACTCAGCCCAGCCACACTTCAAGTGCTCTCTGGCCACGTGTGGCCAGCGGCCACCATACTGGACAGTGCAGATCTAGAGGACACCTTCTTTGTGGCGGTAGGAGCCACAGAGGAAATTAAGCGTTTGATCTTTGTAAAAATGCTTTTGCTCACCCCTGAGCCAAAGTCGAATGTATATTTGGGGGTGGGTGGCTGACCTCAGACAAGTCACTCAACCTCTCAGAACCTCAGCTTCCTTCTCTAACAACAAGAAAAAAATCCAGACTTTTTCCAGTGTGCAGTCACAGGTGACAGGAGATGAAGGCGAAGGTGCATCTCAGCCCTGTCCCCCTGCCAGGGTTCTCCTCCAAGTGATTGTAGCCCTTGCCAAGGCTGGGCCACCTCTGTCAGGCTGGCGGGGCAAAGGCCTGGGATGCCCAGAGCCATGGAGCCCCTTCTAAAGGGAAAGGCAGGCAGCTTCTTTGGGCAGCTCGAAGGAGCATGCAGACTGCAGGTGACTGAGCTGCCTCTGCAGATACGCTGTTCCGGGACCCAACTTTTAAAACAGAAACCCGAAGTCAAGGCCTGGGTTCATCATGGCCAGCGCTCGACGAGGCCCTGGTTCCTGTTCTGGCGGGTTCAGCTGAAGTCAGACCGTGGCTTCCTCTTTCTCAGGAGGGGATCAGATAGAGCAAGGGCATCCTCTCTCCAAAGACAGGGTCTGAAGACAGGGCCTGCCACACAAAGCCTGCCTGTACCCCGGCGTCTGCAGCCTTCTCCCGAGGGTGAAGCCCCTCCCAGTGGTCCCAGCAGCACTTAGAAACATGAGAACTGAGTGGGCCTTTGAACTCCTGACACTGACCTCCTCCATCTAGGGGGTGAGGGAAGGAACCCACAGTGGGCTGTGTGCATTTACCTGGCTTCCGAGGACACCGCTCTCCCAGAGAACGGAAACCACTCTCCCAGGCCAGGCAGCCTCTCTCAGAGATCCAGGTGCAAAGAGTGTAGCAGGGAGGGTCAGCCTGCATCTTCTCACCTTGATGTGACCTTAGACCCGCTAGATTCAGTTCTGCACCTTCCACTCTGGATGGAGGTTGGGCTTGGACCCTGCTGGGGGAGAAAAAGCCCTTTGATACGATGTTTACCACAATCCTCCTCCTCTCCCCCAAAAGGCATGGTGAGCACCTCCCATGTGCCTGGCACACATTCATTCACTTAACACCTACAAAAGCCACCCAGAGTGGACATTTCTGGGCCCATTTTACAGACGATGTAACCTATGCACGGCATGGCCAGGAACTGAACCAAAGTCTGCCCCGCCCCGGAGTGCAGACAGACACTTAGCCAGGCGCTGCTGACGCTGCAAAGGCCTCTTTCTGTTTCCTCCCCTCCCCCACCTGCAAGTGGGGTTTTGGCCTAATTGCATCTGCCTCCCACCCACACACGACACGCAGGCACTGGTGCTCACACCCAGACGCGGTGTTACAGGGAGGGCAGGACGCAAGAGTTCTGGTTCACTTTAATCCCCGAATACCACAGTTTCCATCCAAACAGAACAGGTTGTCACACACGTCCCCAGGGGCTCCACATGTACAGCTCCTTCTCATTCTTCGGGTCTCAGATTACATGTCACCTCCTGAGCAAGCCCTGACCTGCCCACCTCCCAGGTCCGGTCGTCCGCCCCTCCTCCTCTCGAGCCTGTTTCCTGTGTGGCCCTGACTATGACTGACAATTCTCACGTATCTGCCTGTCTCTGCCATTAACCTGTAAGCGCCGTGAAGGCAGGGGCCTCACGTCCGTCTTCCTGCCTGGGAAGCCCTGTGCCTGACCTGGGGCCAGCACCTACTCGCTGTGAGCGAGTGAAGGGGCGGATAAAGGAGGAATGAAGAGGCAGCAGAGTGAAAAGAGCAGTGGGTTGGAAGATTAAAATTCTCCCTCTGTCACTTACTGGCTGTGCAACCTTAGGCAAGTTACTAACCCATTCTGAGCCTCAGTGGCCTTACCCACAAAATGGTAATGACAAAAGCTTGCTGTGCTCACCTTGTGGTCTTATGAACGAAAATAAGACCGAGGTGAGCGTTGAGGCCTCCTCCACATCCTGCAGCCTTGATGACTCCCCTCCCAGGCTGACTTCCCCACACCAACCTCACCACTGCCTCTGCTTCACAGACAAACTTCTGGGTCACCCTGGGAAGGCCTCCTGAGAGGGTCCTCAACCACACTGTGACCTCTTTAGGGACAGGAAGCTGATGTTGATTTTTTTTTAATCCTTAGTGCCCAGTGAAGAGCCTGGATCGATGTAGGTGCCTAATAAGAGTTCGTAGGTCAATAAATGCACTTTGAGCAACGTAATGCATCATTATCATCTTGTGACTAAAATGGCACTCAATGGACGCTTTGGGATCCTAGAAATGAAAGCAAGATCAGCATCCAACAAACTATAGCTCTTTTTAAAGTCATTTCCCAATTTGTTGCTCTCCCACCACAATGTGAACCATGCACGAGGATCATTTGCCTGGCTTTGGCCTCCTGAGGGTTCCCCAAGAGGTAGACCTAGTTCCTGTCCCATGGAGAAGTGGGGTCCATGCACCTATGACACCAGGAGCCCAGGGTTCCCATGGATGGGCCACCCAGAGAGAGGTCAGGAAGCTGGGTCTTCACAGTCTTCAAACTTCTGCATTTTATTTAAGGTTACATTTCTAAGAAGACAAAGGAGGAAAACATGAAGCAAGAACTTGCTTGGGCTGATGTGTGCACAGCTGCAAACAGCTCACATCAAGCCGCCCACACTTACTGTGCACTTAAGATATGCCAGGTGCCTTCCTGGTACCAGGACATGAATCAGGCCTGGGCCCTGCACTCTCTAAGCCCAAAGTCTAATGAGGTAAATGCCCAGAAGTACATGATGACCCTGCAGGGAGAGTGCAGCACTAGGGCTTGCTCAGTATCAGAGGGACATAGAAAGGGTCAATTCACTTAGTGAAGGAGGTGGGCTTTGCAGGATGAATATGAGTTCGTCATGCAGACTAGAGGGAACAAACCTCTTTGAGCCTCGCTTTCCTTTTCTGCAAAGGAAACCAATTGTATCTTCACAAGGTGGACTGGAGAATTAAATGAGATGCTTTGTACAATGTGTTTGTCACAAGGCTCAGCACTTAACAAGTGCTCAGTGAAATCTCAGCTATGGCTATGAAAGCAGACTTGCTGCAGCTTGGCATTCACGTTCTTTTCCACCTGCGATTCCTCCCTGGCCAGCCCAGAAACGATGGCTTGGCCGCTGGGTGAGGAGCTGGTTCCAGAGAGCCTATGGGAATGAGGGTGGGTTGCTTATACGCCATGAGCACTTCCTCTCTCTACCCAGGGGGAGCGGGGCTGGCTTTACAGGGGTTTGAGATCTTAGCCCACAAACACACAGCACCAAGATTGCCATATGGGGTTTTACTCCTTCAAAGGCTTTTGTTTTGTTGCATTCACTTAAATTGATTGAGCACCTACTATGTGCCAGGCATTACACCCTTGATATCTGTGCTCGATGGAGGATGCTGTGAGGATCAGGTGGAAGCACGGACAGAGGACCCTGACATGGTGACAGGCATGGGGCAGACTCTCAGATTTGTCCCTCCCTGTTGGGGTGCCTGCTTGCCCCCTGCATTCGGCCAGGCCCAGTCCCATCCCTCCCTTCCTGGGGCTGGCCTGAGCTTCCACCAGCTCCGACAGGGCAGTGTCCATGGGCTCACTGAGGAATTAGGGGGCACTGTCACCCCTGCCCATTCTCCACTCTCACTGAGTCTGACCCTATCTGAAGCTGGGCCCAGCCAGACTCCAGGATTGGGCTGGTGACACACTCTCCACCCCAGAACCTGCCCGCTGACGCATGAAGGATGGGGCCCCTACCTGGGCCTCTGCTGGGGCATGACGTGCACCCACATCCTGCCGAAGGCCAGGTTCCTCTCACCTCTGTGACTCGGGGTGGCTTGCTCTGCTGGGAATCTCCCTGCCCCAGGCTTGGGGGGACGTGTGGCCTCCAGCCGTAGCAGGAAGAGCACAAAAGCTGGTCAGGAATCCCGGGCCCCACGCAGCTCTCAGACCCGCAGCTCAGTACGCTCAGCCATCGCCCCGCCTGGCCCCCAAACCAAGTGAATGCACCCCAATTCCAGTGCTCCCAGAGCAAGTCCTCCTGCCTCCATTTCAGCCCCTCCCCGGTGGCTCTGTGGTCGTGTGTGCCCTTGGCTCCCACCCCGCTGGCCTCTGAACATCTTGAGGACCCACAAAAAGATGTCTCTTATTGATCTGCACCCCCTGCCCCCAGCACAGGCCTTGGGACTGGGTGGACCCGGGAAATCTTTGCTGCACGGCACTCGGTCTGTGTGTGTCCTCATCTGCACAGCGGGAAAGGACACCCCTGCCTCCTCCAAGGCGGCAGGAGGATGGGACAGAGGGCATGCTTGGCACGGCTCTGTGGGCATTTGCCAAGCACAGTCCTCAGGGGTTGTCATTGCCCCCACTCCCCTTCCCCCAGCTCCGTCGGCCTCGCGTCCCAACACGGTTGCTGCTGTTGTAACTATGTGGAGATAGGTCCTCGTGTTAGGACGGCGCAGTGGGTTTTTTAACTAATGCTTATTATGTTGCTAAAACCATCCCAAGTAATCAGAGGCCACAATGGGCCAAGGATAAGAGTGGCTGAGACCCAAGGATCCTGTAGAGGTGGGAGCCCCGGGACCTTGTCCAGACCGCAGGCTGGAGCAAGCTACCCCCGACCAGGCCTCCCTCCTGCTCAGGGCCAGGAGTGACCACAGGACACGGAGCCAGGCAGCTCTCAGGGCCAAGGACAGGGGCCCTGGATGTGCCAGGCTTTGCCCCTTCCTGAGACAGTGGCTCTTAGATCTGTTTGACAGTCTCTCCAGCTACAAAAGCTGTGAGGACACCCCTGGTCTAGTCCTGCCTCCCCATTTTCCAAATGAGGAAACTGAGGCACAGAGGGGAAGGGGCTTGTTCAAAGTCGCAGGGCCTGTCGGCGCCGAGGTTAGAGCCGCAGGGAGGGTGAAAATGCAGGCAGAGACCAGGCCCTGGGAGGGAGGCGTTAGGAGCTCCAGCAGACAGACGCGTCCAGATCTTTGTGTGGGACCTGGGCAGTTCCCTCCCTGCTCAGAGCCTCAGTTTCCTCATCTGTAAAAAGCAGTGACTTTGGCACCCACATCCTCAGTTAATGAACAAGGATAAATGAATGAACACAGGCAGGAGGTGTCTTGCTCAATCCAGTGAGTGTCAGTAGAAGGCAGGGTCAAGAAGAAAGGCAGGAGAGGTGATAATGAGGGTGGAGAAGGTGGCCAGGCCTGCCGCCAGCCCCGGGTGGGCCAGCCAGTCCTCCCTCCTTTCTCTGCCCCTCTCTCCTCTCCACCATGCCCCTGGCTTGCTGGGGTCCCACAGAATCCGCAGGTTCTGGCCTGGCCTGAAAGAGTGTGCGTCCTTCTCAGGGTCACAACAGCAGCCCCCCATGCCCCTTGGGGTGCCAGGAGCAACGTCCCCCTTGGTCCCACAGTGGCTCCCAGAAGTGTGCGGCACTGGGCTGGGCCTACTGGGCGTCCTGGGTGCAGGGGGCTGACCAGCCGGGGGTGGAGCCGGCGGGGGCTGCAGGGGCCGCAGGTCCCGTTCTCACTACAACCCCTGACCAATCCACCTCACAACAGTCCAGTGGAGCGGGGAAACTGAGGCTGAGAGACGTGAAATGATGTTAAAATCAGTGGTTGACGCGTGTGCTGTGTGAGCACCCCTCTGTGCCTGGCGCTCGGCTAAGCACTTTACATCGTTTACTTACCGAGGCCTCTGCGACCCTCACCCCCGAGACGGGGCTGTTCTCGTGCCACCTTCCAGGTGGGGAAACTAAGGCACAGAGAAGGTCAACTGTCCGGGTGGGTCATGGGCTCAGGACTGCCAGAGCCTGATTTGAACCCCTGTCTGTCTAACTCCAAGCCCTGGTCCCGGATGGCCGTCGTGGTGCATCTTTTTGCTGTAACCTCCGTACCATCTGTTCCGGACGCTGGGGCACAATCCTCTAGAGAGGGCGGGGGCATAGCCGCACATTGGGGGTCTCAGCTTTGCTCCCGTCCCCCACATCCCACGAACCTCTAGTCCAGCCCTACTGGGGCCTGCCTGGCCAGCCGCGAGACTGGGCCCCTTTCATCCTGGGACCTGCCGCCGACCACGTCTGACATCCTCCTGGGTGAAGAATGTCACCTTGCTTCATATCTGCCTCCCTCGTGGTTGGCTGGGGAGAGGGACCCTGGGCGTGGGGGTGAGGTTAACCTCATTGTTGTCTTATATGGTCATTTAAATCTCCCAGGGCTTCCTCCAAGGGCCAAAAATAATCCGGAGACACAGCAGCTGTGTCCAGCACACAGAGAGGACCCGGCCATCTGCTTTGGTTCAGAGCCCTGTGTCTGTCTGTCAGTCAGTCTCTCGCCTGGCTCTGCCTCCATCCCCATTCCTGCCTCCAGCCATGACCCGCTTCTCATATGCAGAGTACTTTTCCCTCTTTCACTCCTGCCCTGCACCCTCCAGGTCCGCTGCGCCTCCCGCGAACCCGCCGGCCCCGGCCCCCATGGGCTTGTTCCAGGGGGTCATGCAGAAGTACAGCAGCAGCTTGTTCAAGACCTCCCACCCAGTGTAAGTGACTTGCTCGCCCCGGGACCCACCAGGCTCACTCCCCTACCTGGGGATGTGGGGAGGGTGGGGGATGGGAAGCATGCCGCAGCACCCAGGAAGTCGGGGTGGGGGGCACTGTGGAGCCAACTCCCAGGCAAACCCCTCCTAGGTGTGTCCCCTGGGGCCCAGCTGTTCCTGCTGAGCTGGGCTCTGTGGCCGCAGACTTCAGTCCTCAGGGAACTGCCACCCAGGCGGCGCTCATGATACAGACCCCTCAGATGCCCCCAGCATGAGGCCTGTGTGCGGCAGGGGACCCCACAGGGCTCTGAATCTGGGGACCCAGCAGGAAGGAGGTGGGGGGCTGTCCTTAGACTCCAGAGGCTCAGGGAGCTCGGAGCAGGCGCTGATGAGGCAGCTGCACCCTCTGACCTGCTCTCACTTTCCCCCACACCTCTCCGTGGGTACATCCGAGCACACCCAAAGCCCCACATCACAGCGTTTGTTTTGCTTTGTTTCCCTTATTTGTTAAGAGCCAGGTGCTAACACCCAGAAGTAACCCGAGCTGCAGGGGCTGCTGTTTGCCTGGCACCCGGGTGCTGCGCCAGGGGGTTCCTTGCAAAATAACTGCCCTCTTCGCTTCCCTGTACGCCTGGAATAGTGACCCTGCAAACAGCTAAAAGCAGAAGAGGGGACCCCTTGCTGGAGCCCCTGTGTCCTTGCTCAGTCATGTTGCAGAGAAGGCAGAGGGCAATTGGCCGGTGTCTCCTCTCTCCTTCCCAGCCTTTCTCAGTCCTGCCGCCCTCCACTTCCTTGGTGCCGCAGGTGAAGTGAACAGTCTGGAAAAGGAAGACCCATTCTGGTCTCAGTACAACTGCTGCTTCCTGTGTGACTGCCCGAGAGTCGCTGTCCCCTCTGAGTCTCCCTGCTTTGTAGGATGTGGCTGGAGAGGACAAAGTGACCTCTCAGGTCCCATCCAGCTTGTTGGACTCTGACAGACTGACACCCCAGCAACCTCCACCACCTGCTGGGCGGGGACTTTGAGTTCACGGAGAAGCCATCAGTGTGTGGGGCTGAGAGCTCCGGGGTCCTTGCACAACAGCTGGAGACACCCAGGCTGGGCGGTGCGTCCTGACCATGTTCTCATGACTCTGCACCGCGCCCCCCCCTTGCCAAGGCCGCCGAACAGCCGGCCCGCCTCCCTTCCACTTCAGCTGGGGTCCCACCAGAGCCCTTCCAGGGGAAAGGGGACACGTACCCCACTGGGGCTTTTTCTGATGCCGACAGGGGCTGCTCTGGCCGCTCCTAAGTGGAACTCGTCAAGGTGGCAGAGATGGTGTTGATGGGGACATCAGGACTTATCTGGTCAGTTTCCCACCGTCCTTGCTGGGTCTGTAGCTTAAGCGGCATCTGCGCTCTGATGCTATTAATAACCAGAGCGGCTGAGAGTCAGGAGGAAGTGCTGCTCGCGCTGGGGGAAGCAGCTGGGACGCGTTGGGGCTGGTGCTGGAGACTTCAGAGCCCATCCCAGCCCCTGACATGGTGGGATCCTGGGAACACAGCCTGCCTCTAGCCTCACCTTCTCCACCTGGGAAATGGGACTATCTATGCAGAACCCTCCCCAGGTGGATCTGGGAGTCCCAGCAGTTGTGGTCGTCGCTCACTCTCCAAGGATGGGGAAGGGAGCTCGGTGAATGAATGAATGAACACAGTGACTTTAATGAGCCAAACAAAGAAGATGTCCTTCTTTAGCCCTGAAATCTTTTTGACATTCAGATGTTTTAAATTATAAAGGCTTCAGATTTATTAATCCTTCGAGTATTTAAGGTTTTCGGCAGCCAGGTGCACTGGGAGTGAGGAGAAGGGACGGGGCGAGGAGGGGAGCGGGAAGAGCCCTGAGAGAGGCTCGCGGTTGGGAGGCCCCTCTGAGGGCTCTGTGCCTCCCCCCTGGAGCTGCCCGGAGCCCAGACGGGCCCTGAAGGTGGGCATGCTCGGCAAACTCCAGTGCTCTATGCTCAGGGAGGGCGTCTTGTTGTTGCAAAACCTCCTGTGAGTGGTTGTCTGTCCCTCTGCAGCTGGCACTGTTTGCCTGGAACTCGGGGTAGAAATGGTCTGGATACAACATTAGCTGCAGCCACAGAAAGCCACAGGGACAGAGGGATCCTTGGAAAATAGCTCCTGTGGCCCCCAGGCTGCAGGCCCCCAGGGCTGAGCACCTGTCCTAGCGCCAGCTGGGACGAGCAGGACTGAGGGACCCCACAGCCGGCACTGGCCCCCGGCCCCCGCAGGCCCTGGCTCTGCCTGCTCCTGAGTACTGCCTGCTCCCTGCTCCCCCAGGGCCGTGGACCCCATGCTCAAGGCCATCAAAGACGGCGATGAAGAAGCCTTGCAGGCCATGATCAAGGATGGGAAGAACCTCGCGGAGCCCAACAAGGAGGGCTGGCTGCCGCTGCACGAGGCCGCCTACTATGGCCAGCTGGGCTGCCTGAAGGTCCTGCAGCGAGGTGAGGGCGGGCGCCGGGTGCGGCAGCAGAGGGAAAGGGGCTGGGGGAGGGCTCCTTCCTCCTGGGGCTTCATGTTCTTTGCCCCACAGCCACCTTGGTGAGGAGGGCAGGCAAGGTTGTCATCCCCGTTTGGCAGTCACAGTCGCTAAGTTGGGAAAAGGAAAGTGACTTGTCTCCACCCCCTCCACCCCACCAACAGACACCCCCTGCTGCCACCTCTCCAGGCCACCCGGGACAGGAGAGCCTAATTCCTAGAAAAGGAATGAGGGAGGGTTGACTTTTGGGAAAGCCACCACCGGCTTGTTCCAGAATGTTCCAGAGGCTGATTTGGTGTGAAAAATACTGCAGCTGTGCCTGTGCCCTGCCAAGGCTGTCCCCCACCCACTGTGGGACCCTGGGCCAGTCGTACTTTCTCTCTGAGCCCCACCTTTCTCCAGAGCCAGATTCGGGTGGGTAACACCTACCTGCAGGAAGGTGTCACCTCTGCCCTCAAGCAGCACAGACCCCAAATGGCCCACCACGCTCCAAGAAACAGCACATGAGACATCCAGTTCCCAGCAACGGCTGGTGGGGGTGCAAGGGAAGGACAGGAACATTCCGAGATAGAGGGTCTCAGTCAGGGAAAGCTTCCCAGAGGAGGTGGCATCTGAGCTGGATTTGTGTGACCATGAAGCTAACAGAGTCCTCTGAAAGGGCGAGATGAATGCAGTCTGTGGTTGGTAAATTTCAAAGGATGCTATACACGTCTGTCCTTGGGATTGGGAGGAAATGGGGAGCCTCTCTGTGTCAAGGGGCCAGGTGTCTTCCACCTGCGTGAATTTCCTGGTGGGTCTTTCCCAGCATACCCTGCGACCATCGACCAGCGCACCCTGCAGGAGGAAACAGCCGTGTACTTGGCCACATGCCGGGGACACCTGGACTGCCTCCTCTCGCTGCTCCAGGCGGGGGCGGAGCCTGACATCTCCAACAAGTCCCGGGAGACACCACTCTACAAAGGTGAGCCCCTACCCCCACCCATGGTGGGCTTCTCTGAGGAAGAGTCCGGAAGCTAGGTGAGCAATCAGGGAGCATCGCTCCCATAAGTGCATAACCGGCCGAGCAGTCTACTTCGAAGGGGGCAGGCCCTGCTCGCATACACAATTTAGGTAGCTGAATCGTTCACTCATGCGTGTATTCAGCCACTTCCCAAGTGCCTCCCAGGGGCCGGGCACGCCGAGGGACACCGAGGGCTCAAAGCCGTGCCTGTGTGCTTTCCCAGCCCAAGGGGCACCGACACACACCCAACAGCAATGGAGAGCCTGGCAGGAGGCCATGTGGGGGGCAAGGGTGAGGGGCAGCCAGGGATGGGCCCCTTGAGCTCGCCCAAACAGCACGGGCAAAGGCAAGGAGGTATGGGAGGGAGTGTTACCTTTGGGATGTTTGTTTAAGAAAAACGAAAACCCCTGGCTTACTCAGTACATCGTCATCCAGGGACATCCGCTGGCTCCCCAAGCAGTACTCAGAGTCGAAATCTGAATGGCCATGATAGCTGGCATTTATCCATGCTTGCTATGTGCCAGGCCTTGTTCTTTTATTGGACCCTCCTATCTATCTGTGTGTGAGCCAGGCCCTGCTAGTGTCCCCATTTTACAGACAAGTACCTAAGGCACAGAGATGGGAAATGAGTCGCCCAGGATCACACAGCCATGAAGGGGCATCCCCGGGATTTAAATCCAGGGAGCGGAACGCCACACCACACTCTGAACCCCTATATGCTAAAGCATCTCGTTCATGCCCACATGCTCAAGCAATGAGCTCGGAGCTCACAAAAATGATTGGACTTTTGTGCTTTGGAAAACTACAGCTGCCCCTGATTCCCCATGTGTCTGGTGTCCGGTACTTGGAACATTCCATGGGCTGCAGGAACTGGGTCCACTACTGACCCTAGAACCCTTGCCTGCCTGGGCACCATAGCCATCACCTGGAGCCTCAGCTATCCCAGAGAGTCACAGCGAGAGCTTGGCCCGGGTGCTGCGTACGCTGCTACTATGTGCCAAGCACCAGGCTGGCGCCTTACAGGCACTGCCTCGGTCCTCTGTAGCATCCTCTCCAGAATATTTCATTATCTCCACTTGACAGGTGAGAAAACCAAGGCCTGGACAGGCGGAGAGCCCGGCCTATGGTCCTCTTTGAAACACTACATAGGCAGCCCCTCCCCTCTTCCCCAGTGCCCCCAAACTGTCCCCACTCCCCACCCCCAACACTGACACAGAGAAGCTCCCAAGGGTGGTTAATGGGTACAAGTGCCCAGGTGACTTGACGCCACCTGCAGCTCCCTGGTGATAACTCCGGCCCAGAGCCAGGGGTGCATTCGGGGTCTACACAGAGATGAGGCTTAAAAAGGAGGTTTGAGCAGGTTGAGAAAGACTCGCCCAGCTGTTCTCAGATGATAAATTTTACCTCAAATTAAATGAGCAGCCTTTAGAGGGAGGTGGGGTTTGGGCAGGAATATGACACTGTCCACTCCTCATCTAGGAAGATTCTTCTAGCCCTGGTAGCATGGAGGACTGAGGCTGGTAGCACAGGAAGGGAGATGACAGGGGCATCCGGAATATTCCAGGGGACAGAGACTCTGGGCCTGACTCCCCGCGTTTGAATCCCAGTTCTGCCACTTACTATCTGTGTGATCTTGGGCAAGTCACTCACCCTTTCTGTGCCTGACCTTCCTCATCTGCGAAAGGGGATAACAACACTACATCCTTTAGGGGCGGTTGGGAGGATTAAATTAGTTAATCATGTTAAGTGCTTAGGACAGACAGCCCAGCACAGAACCAGTACTATGTACATATCAGCAAGTATTATTGCTAATATTAGTATTAGTATCATTTTAGTCATATGTCCTAAATCCAATGCAGGGGCTGGAACATAATACAGACCCAATGGGTGTTTGTTGAATGAATGGCTGATGGATGAATGAGTGAATGGACAGATAAACGAGTGGGGTCTCGGCTGGCCAGGTCCTGCCAGGGCCCTGCTGACCATCTCACTCCCCCCGGACACAGCCTGTGAGCGCAAGAACGTGGAGGCGGTGAGGATTCTGGTGCAGCACAACGCAGATACCAACCACCGCTGCAACCGAGGCTGGACGGCTCTGCACGAGTCTGTTTCCCGCAATGACCTGGAGGTCATAGAAATCCTGGTGAAAGGCGGCGCCAAGGTGGAGTCCAAGAACGCCTACGGCATCACCCCCTTGTTCGTGGCGGCCCAGAGTGGGCAGCTGGAGGCCCTGAGGTTCTTGGTCAAGCATGGTAAGTGGCTCAGGGTCCCTAGGTCATGGAGTCCCCGAGGGGCACAACTGGGAAGGACCTCAGAGACCAGCTCAAAGGCAAGGCAAAGTTAGGTGTCACCTTGCGGGCACCCTCTGATGGAGTGATAGTACCTTCCTGGAGGCCGTGTCTAGGGTAGCGGGAAGAGTGTGGAGATCCACTAGTGACATCTGCCATTAGGCACAAATGTGGGGCGTGTGGCACATGTGCCACATGTTTGTCATTTCTGAGGTAGGCAATGTCCTCGCTTTACGAATAAGGAATTTGAGGCCCAGGAAGGGGAAGTGACTTATTGATAGTCATGTAGCAAATTCGTTGTAGAACCAGCCAGACTCTTGCTCTCCTGACAGCCCAGCTGCTTCTCTTTCCACCACATCAAGGTTCAGGGCTGGGAGCAGCCTCAGCCAATGTGTAGATCACCTCCTCATTTATAGGTGATGAGCCCAAGCACCAGGGTGGGAGGGTGATGCGTCCAAGATCACACCGCAGATTAGTGGCAGCGCTGGCATTGGAAACCAGGTCTTTGCCTTCTTGGCCTGTGAGAAATCTTAACGAAAGAAAATAAAACAATATTGCCTGCAATTATCGTATGCCGGTAGCAGAGGACCCCTGGGCCACGGCCTCTGTTCTTTTGGCTAAAGGGAATTATTTTCTGATCTCTCCCAAGAACACCTTTGATTTCTTTTCTCTCTCCATGGGGAGTCACCCTCCCCCTCTGGCAACAGAGAAGCCAGAGGTAATCTAGACCCTATCCTGATGCTGAACTGGAATAATCTGTTGAGGACCTCCTAAGCAGGAACACAGATTAGGTCAATGGAGTTTCCCCCACAGCCCCACGGGGTAGGTAGTGTCCTCGTCCCATTTTACAGATGAGGAGACTGAGGTTCAGAGAGGTTAACTAATTGGTCACAGTCAGAGCCTCGATTCTGACCCACGGCCATCTGACTCCAAACTGCACGCACTTTGCCCTCCGCCACACCACCTCTCACATCCACGAGAGTTACCGGCGTGGGACCATGCCCAGGTGAGCATCTGGGAACTCAGCACGTGCCTGAGCAGTTGGGAACACAGACGCAGGGCTCTTCCCTGCACAGGAACAAAGGGGCATAGGCAGGTCCTGGGAGCCCAGGCCAGAAGGCTGGGCCAAGGGCAGTGTGCTCAGCGGGCGAGGGTGACCCCACTAACTCCGAACATCTGCTCGGGTCTCCCGCCGACACTCTGAGTCAGGGTCTGTTCCCTTCATGGGCTGAGTCCATTTTCCAATGCAAATATTTTTCTTGTGAGCAGGCGGCTTTGCTGGCGGGGTCCAGGCCTTCCAGGGAGTCTGACTTTGAGAGCCGGGCAGGGTATTAGAGCAGCTGGCTGGCGGTGCCGATTTACTGACATTATCTTATTTACTCCCTGCAGTAACCCCAAGGGGGCAGGTCCCATTACTCCTGGTCAACAGATGAGAAAACTGAGGCTCCCGAAGGCTTTCTGGGGCCACAGAGCTTGTAAGCAATAGAACAGAACCTTTAGCCCGTTCTCATCTGTCACTAAAGCCTGTGCTCTTTCCACTAGGCCAGAAACCAGTCCCACCAGCAGCAGAAGTAAAAAATGACCACAAAGCCCGAGCTAAGCAGACGCTCAGAGGGGCGAGCTGTGGGCAGCAAATGTCTTTCATGAAAGCCCTCACTGACATCTCGTAGCATCTTAGCTCCACTCCTTCCAGAACGAGGAAGGACTGGTGAGCCCTCGTTTTGCAGGAAAAGCTGGACACACATCAGCTCTCTCCGTCACCCCCAGGAGAAGCAGGAGGTGTAGGAGACTGGGCTGAAGGTGATCTCTCGTAGCAGCAGGGTTTAGTGTTTTCTTCGGAGGAGACAGGAAGTAATCCTTCTCTTATTCCTTGAAGCGAAAGGCATAAAAAGGCAAATCCCAACTCATAAAGTTATTGAGGGTTTCCTTCACTAGGGGCTCCTGCGCTCCTACTCCTGTGAGGCCTCTCTCAGGGCAGAGCCGGGCCCTCTTACATGGAGTGAGCGTCAAGAGCATGGCCTCTGCCATCAGACTGTCTGGGCTCAGGTTTGGCTCATGTTTCTGAGCTGGGTGGTTTGGGGTTTGGTGCTTTAGTGTCCTCCTCTGTAACATGGAGGTAAGAGTAGACTGCACAGTATTATGTTGTGGACTCAGAGACAGCACATGGAAAGCATGGTGCCCAGCACATAGTAGGTGCTCAGTAAATGCCAGTGTCATCATGGCTGCTCTTAGCTTCTAAGAGGCCTCAGCTGGGGCTAGCAGGTCTTTGGGTCTCCACGTGGCCGAAAGAGGCCGGTGGGGGGGGGGGTCCAGGATGGGCTCCTCCTTCCTACGGGTCCTTAAAGATCCAGTGCGCCAGGGTGGTTAGCACAGCAGCATGCGGTGGACGTTACACCAAGGACAGTGACTCCTGGATCACTCGTTGATCGGCTCTTCCTTCCCCAGGCGCCGACATCAACACGCAGGCCAGTGACAGCGCGTCTGCCCTCTATGAGGCCTGCAAGAACGAGCATGAGGAGGTGGTGGAATTTCTGCTGTCGCAGGGCGCCGACGCCAACAAGGCCAACAAGGACGGTTTGCTCCCGCTGCACATCGCCTCCAAGAGGGGCAACTACAGGTCAGCCTAGGCCCCCACCGCCAGGGGCAGCTCTCCCAGGACCCACACTGGGCGTGGGGGGTGGGGGACGGGAGGGACAGGACTGCTCTGAATGTCCCACCCTCGGGGGAGGGACAGGCCTGCTCTGAATGCCCCACCCTCGGGAATAGGAAGGCCCGGGAGAGGTCAGAGCAGAAGGCACCTTTCTGGTGGAAAAGAGGAAAACCTCTCAGCAGTTAGCAAGCATGGAGGGAGTGCCTATAACAACAGCAACAGCAATAATAATAGCAAACACTTACGTAGCACCGGCCTGTATTTTGCATTCTAAAACTTACTGAATCCTATTTAACAGCTTTTTGTGGTGGATATTATTATCTTTGCTGTTTCGATGAGGAAGCTAAGAAGACACAGAGAGGTTGAGTAACTTGCCCAAGATCACACAGCTTGTAGGGGGCCGGAACTCACCTGCTCCAAATGTCACATCTATAAGAATTCTACTCAGGGGACCAGATTTAAGTCTGAACTAATGAATTTTTCCAGGCAGGGAGAGGAGGCAAGATAACCTCCCAGGCAATTAGCAAGCATGCAGGGAGTGCCCACGATAACACAAATAGCAGCGGTGATAACAGCTAACAGTTTTTGAGCGCTTGCTGTGACCTGGGTTTTGAGTGAGATGAGACAAGCCTAGGTTCCCAGGGAGCAATCTGGTGGGAGGGGAGATGCACGTGAATTCAGGGCATGACGAAAGAGCACGCAGAGCTAAGCCCGTGGCGGTCCTGGGGGAGAGATTAGCCTGGGCTGGAGGCAGAGATGAGCTGGAGCTGCTCCTGCCCGCTCCCATGAGCATTACGCACATGCAGCCCAACTCCACGCTCACCGGCCTCACACTGCCACGGCGGGAGTGTTTACACCACGTAAATTGGCAAACGCTACCAACCAGAGCCCTTTGACCCTCCTCCTTTTCCCCTGCTGGGGCCAGTTGTTAAACATTCACCAGCGACACTGCTGTGTCGGGAAAGGCTGGGACGAGGAGGGGAACCTCCTGCTGCCCGTGAAGGATGGGCAGGGCGTGGTAGCTTAGCAAGTGTGACGCATCTGTTCCCCATGTGGGCCTCACCACTGTGCTGTGGGCGCAGATTCTCATTGCATAGGACAGGGCACTAAGGCTCAGGGTCCAGAGACTTGCCTGCCATAGCCAGCCACCTCTAGGGACTTAAACTCAAGTGATGAGACTCCTCCCATTGGACTGGTGTTTCCCAAACTTGGGCCGTTCACAGACTTTCTTCCTGATTTTTGACATCTTACACTTTCATTGCTTAGTATTTTCCTTTAAACAACTTTTATACTTACAATGAATTTATTTTAAAAAGGAAACATTTATCATACATATATTGTTATAACTATCAATTTACAATTAATAAAAAAACCCTTTTCCCCTAAAATCCCATCTCACGTACCCCAGATGATGCTTTGGGAAATACACCTCAGTCTTCCAGGCAGGGAGGAGAGTGAGAAAAACAGATTGTGTGTATGGGGAGGACGCTTGTTGTCTCCACTGAGGCAGAAGGAAGTAGGGGTGACAGTGACACAGTGACATTTCAGAGAATGGAATGGGGACTCGGGGATTCAGAGCCAACCCTTGGAGCCCAGGCCCCTCCTCTGTAGGCTGCCGGCACACAAGGCCGACCAAGGATGTCGTCCGCAGCCCACCCCCCACCCCACACACGGAGGGGACCAGCCTGCCCCGGGCTGCAGTGCAGGCTGTGATGCAGACAGATCTGGGTTCATCGTTTTTTGGTTCAGCCAACGGAGGGAAGAAAGCAGCTCAAGTCAGGCAGTGGGGAAGCGCAAGATGGCACCCCTCTTTTCCGCCCCATATAGCATCCAGCGTCAGAGCTGGACGAACACGGTTCACCTTGAGCCTGACCCCAGAGAGATCCAGAGTGAACGTGAGGGAAGGGGCTGCACTTTGGAGTCTCCTGGCCCACTGCCCCATGCTTTGCTGCACATTCTAGTCATTCTGGGATATTTTTAAATGTCATACCCTAGAACCAATGAGCCAGAGTCTCCAGGAGGGAAGGAGCCCAACTGTCTCTTTGCAAAGCTCCCTGAGAAAACCAGATATGGCCAGTCCATAGCTTCAGAAACCATTGGTCTAACTCAGCCCCTGATTTTACAGATGAGGAAACTGAGGCCAGAGATGGGAAATGGCTTTTCAGATAGTGGCCGAGCTGGGACTGCCACCTGGGCTGCCTTCTAGTGGACCCAGATGTTGGCAGTCTGGCCCCAGCTGCAGGAGAAGTTGAAGGAGCACTGGATGTCCTTAGGGATGAGCAGGGAGCAGGGCGGGTCCTGTCTGGAGCCACTGTGTCCATGGTTTGTTTTCCCTCAGAGTCCCCCGCTTTGGATTCATGCTGATTCCCAAGGCAATTTCCCGGGCCCCACTTCCCTCTGTGACCCAAGGCTGAGAGGGGCCAGGCTACTTTTTGAGGGCTGCGCAGCCAAGGGTTAAAGCCTGGTTCCCAGCAGCTTCTGCCACCTGGCAGGCCCTGGAGCCGGCCAGCCTCGAGCTCTTCACTCCCTCCCTGAGCCTGTGGCATGAAAGGCCCTCTCTGGCTCCACGCTGACCTCCTGTAGACTGCTAGGCTGCTTGGGGATTTGATGTGACATTCCATAGGCATTCCGCATTCTGCCGCCTGCCAAAGCACCCTGCCCGTCCACGGCACGGAAGGCAGCGTAGGGAGCCTGGTGTCATTTGCCAGATGGTGCCTTCTCTTTAGCACAGTGCCCGCAGGGGTGACGTTGAGGCATGGCTGAGAAGGGAGCCCTACGATCCCAACATCTTAGTCACCTCCAAGGCACACTTTCTCCTGTTTTTCATTTCCAGTTTAGCAAAGGCACCTTATGAAATTAAAGACCAACACCAAAGATAGGTTTATTAAGGAACCGTGTGAGTTGGGCAAGAACAGATGCCCCAAGAATAACAGCACCAAAAGCAGCAGTTCCCAACCTTGGCCTCACACCGGGACCCCTGGGATCACTGAAAACCCTGCGGCCTGAGCCCCACCGTCAGAGACTGGGCCGTAGCTGGTCCTGGCCGAGGCCTCGGGGTTTCCAAAAGCCATCCAGGTGATTCTACGGAGAGAACCAGTATCTTAGAGTCAGTCTCTTTTGTGGCCAACAGAAAACACACACTTGCATTTGGGGCCTCAAAAAAACTCTGCCTTATTTTTACATATTCTTTCTCTTTTACTTCCAATTTATATTACTTTTGCTATAGTTTATCAATCTTTGCAAGCCACTTAAAATTCTTTCTAAAACAAGGCAAAATTGAGAACATTTAGTATATTATAAAGCAGTTTATGAAGTACATTCACAAGCAAGTTAGTAAAAGGGAAACTGAGGCTGAGACCTCAAAACCTCACAGAAGTCAGGCAGGTCTGCAAAGTGAGGCTCAGCGGTGTTGGCAGCAAAGCCATCTGTGGGCGACTGGTTCTCATGTGAAAGTCAAGTTCACCGGCCAAATTTACGCTGAATGCTGACAAAGGTCAGACGACCGTGACCTGGTGGCCCAGAACACCCTGTGCTTGGCATAGCGAGGGCAGTGGGATGCCATCACCACTGTGGTCAAGACACCAACAGCCACTGTGTACTGACTGCCGAGTACACGCTGATCAGACTGATGTGTAAGATCTCATTTTACCCTCAAAAGCACACTTGATGAAAAATATTATTAAATTGTACTAAATTTTCTAACCTGGGCATAGCAATCCCATTTTGCAGGGTTGTTATGCATAAGTGAGATGAATAAATGAGTGAATGAGATAAAATACTCAGCTCGTAGGGTCATTTTAGGATTAAACGAGGTAAATGTGTAAAGCACTTTAAATGATGCCTGGCACATAGTGAGTGCTCAGCAATTTCATAATTATTATTTAGGAAGGTCAAGGACAAAACCACAGCAACCCACAGGGGCTCCACAAAGGGGCTACCATCATCATCACCATGATCACTGTCGTTCTGATTAATTACCCCTCTGCTTTGGGTGTGGTTCAGAGAGGTTAAGTGACACTCCTGAGACGGCCCAGCATCGGTTGTGTAACCCAGGCCCTGGTGACTCCAAGCCTCCCAGAGTCCTCATTGCGTGTGCTGGACCCCACACTGCTAAGGACAGCCTGCCTTGGCCCAAAGCCCTCTGCCTATTCCCTGCCGCTGGGCTGGACGCAGGCAGGACCTCAGAGCCAGGGACAGGCGGCATGGTGATGCTGCAGCCTTGAGGAGCCTAGAATCCTCTGCGGGGAGCCATGGCCTGGGGCAAGGAAAGTGGGGTTCAGTTGCTGGTCAGTCCCAGAAACAAGGCAGGGGGGAGGTACCAGGACTGAGGTCCGAGGTCAGAGATGGCTCAGCAGTCCCTCACACCCGCTGGGCTGCCACGCTGGGTCTCCTTGCAGCAGCCCTCAGCTGGGTCTGCTCTGGGGTCAGGGCCTGGACAGGCAAAGCTGTGCTGGCAGGTGCAGCTCCTGCACTGGGGAGGGGACAGGAGACAGATAGGGGGCCATCCTCCCAGACCTCTAGGGTTCTCCCAGGTAACGGTCATCTTTGTTGCTCTTCATAAGGAGCAACTTGAGCAAAAGCACTTTGAGGTCCCAGCGCCTACCTGTGGGAGAAGTGGGAAGAACCAACCTGTTTGGTGGGGCCGGCCCCTTGTCCTCCTGCTCACTGTCCCAAAAATGGGCCAGGGAGAGGAATGAGCATGAGCAGACACCTGCCAGCACGGTCACTCCCATGGTCAGGAGCAGGAGATGTCACGGAAGGCCAGCTCTGGGTGCCCAGACACCTACACTCTGTCCTGGTTCTTCATCCACCTTCTGTCTAACCCCACTCTCTTCCCCACCCATGCCTGGGCCTCAGTTTCACCCTCTGTAAAATGGGAGGGCTGGACACACTGATCTCCAGAGCCTGTCCAGCATCACACACTCACTCTCTGGTGACGTCCCACAGCAGTGTGCCACAATAGGGGATTCACTGCGTTATTCAGACGATGCTTCTACGACCCTGGGCGACATCCAGTCAAGTTCCCACATTTCTGCCACTTTCCCTTGGTTCGCAGGGGCTTGCTGGAGACCAGCTGCGACCTGCCAGAGATACCAGCCCCATCTGGCCAGCGGCCCCGGGCAGCCCCTCTCGCTGTTCTGTCCCGTGCTTGGGCACGTTACGGCTATTAACAGAGCATTTGTGTGCGGTGGCCGCCATCCAGGGTGAGGCCCCAGCCCTGTCTTTGACCTGCACCTCCGCGGAGCAAGGTCAGGCCTCCTGTGCTTGCACAAATAGAAATTAGGAGGCAATTAGCCCCCCTGCGTGTGTGAATTTCCTTTTGAGGTTTTAGAGGCAGATTTTAGCCAAACACAGCATCACTAACAATAATAACACTTTCCACTGAGATCCCAGCAGGAGGTCGCTGGCATCAGATTTCCAGGAAGCCAGAGAGAAGCCTGAGTGCCAGGAGGGGAGAGGCGTGGGAACGGGCCTGGTGGCACCTGCTTCCCCCACACAGCCACCTCCTTGGAACCCCACACAAGGCTGTGAGGTCACTTGTCAGCGGGGATTGGACGGATTAGGGTCTGGAATCACGTCAGTGGCAGGAGCTTGTTCTTGCTGGCAGCAGGGGTCTGGGGGAAGAGGGCAAAGACAAGGGACTAAGAGTCCTGGGGTCGAGCCGCAGAGCTGTTCTATGACCTTTGATTAGTCCCTTCAGCTCTCTGAGCCACGTGTATTAAAAACATGGCCACAGGCCTGCTCTGGCTACCCCCAGGGCTGCAGGGAAGGTGAAATGGGGGCAGGCAAGCACACATGTTGTGAAGATTGCAAACCCCGTGGCACATCAGCTGTCGCCCGACTCACACAAGAAGCGGAAGAGTGGTTAAGAATGTGCAGTCTCAGGGGCCAGACTGCCTGGGTTCAAATCCTGACTCCATCACTTACTGGCTATGCAGCCTTGAGGAAGTCACAAACTCTCTCTGGGCTTCCCTTTCCTCACCTGTGAAATGAGGATAATATTAGTGCCCACCTCAGAGCGCTAGTGGGAGGATTTAAGAGATTCATACAGGTAGAGTGCTGATATCAGGGCCCAAGTCTTCAGGAGAGAGAGGAACCAGGGGTTTCGGGGAGCCCAAGCCTCAGTGGTGCTGACCAAGCGCTCCGTGCCAAAGGCAGAGCAGAGAGGCTGGGAGGAGGAGGGTCAGTCTCAGGGGCAGGAGGCCTTGAGACTCCTGGGATAGGGGAGCAAGCCACCTCACGGTCAGAGTAGGCTGACTGGAGCCTGGGGCAGGGGTGGTTGGGGCCAGACACATTTGTCCCCTCTTGTCCCCCAGGGAAGCAAGACAGGGATGCAGGACAGCTGAGCCCAGGAGTCAGAGGAGGACACAAATCCTGGTTTACCTCTCCTGACTGTATGGCCTGGGCAAGTCCCTTAACCTTTCTGAGCCTTGATTTTTCTCATCTGCAAAATGGGAATGATGAGACATGCTTTATGGGTTGTTGTAAAGATTAAACCAGACCGTGTTTGTAAAGCCTTTCAAAGTGTCCTGGCACACAGTGAGCTCTTGGGGATGGCTGTCCCTGTCTGTCCTCCCTGGGCAGGGTAGGGTCTGGCTTCAAACTCCACCACTGGCTCTACTGCCTCCTGCAGGGAGCAGGCTGGACATCCATTCAGTCTGGGCCTTCCAGTCAGTTCCTCTAGATCACTGAGCCAGGGTTCTAGGTTCGAAGCCCAGCTTGCCCCTTACTGGCTATGTGACTTTGGGAAGGTGGGTGAAGCTCTCTGAACCTCGGTTTCCTTACCTGTGAAGAGGGGACAGCCGCAGGCCCGCCTTCTCCAATGCGGTGACAAAGGCTGGCCCCGCAGCGCCCCGGTGACCCGCGCGTGCCCTGCCTGTCCGCAGGATCGTGCAGATGCTGCTGCCGGTGACCAGCCGCACGCGCGTGCGCCGTAGCGGCATCAGCCCGCTGCACCTGGCGGCCGAGCGCAACAACGACGAGGTGCTGGAGGCGCTGCTGGGCGCGCGCTTCGACGTGAACGCGCCGCTGGCGCCCGAGCGCGCGCGCCTGTACGAGGACCGTCGCACGTCGGCGCTCTACTTCGCTGTGGTCAACAACAACGTGTACGCCACCGAGCTGCTGCTGCTCGCCGGCGCCGACCCCAACCGCGACCTCATCAGCCCGCTGCTCGTGGCCATCCGCCAGGGCTGCCTGCGCACCATGCAGCTGCTGCTGGACCACGGCGCCAACATCGACGCCTACATCGCCACGCACCCCACCGCCTTCCCCGCCACCATCATGTTCGCCATGAAGTACCTGTCGCTGCTCAAGTTCCTCATGGACCTCGGCTGCGACGGCGAGCCCTGCTTCTCGTGCCTCTACGGCAACGGCCCGCACCCGCCCGCCCCGCAGCGCTCCAGCAGGTTCAACGACGCGCCCGCCAGCGACAAGCCGCCCGGCGTGGTCCAGGTGCGCCGCGGGGAGCGCGCCTCGGGGTGGTTCGCACTCTTTGGAGGCAGTGGCCACTAGGGGAGAACACGCTTTGGCGGGAGTGTGGACAGCTTTGGAGGCAGCGGAGCATGGTGGTTAACGTGCTTTGGAGGCCATGTGGGTTAGCGGTTAATGCTCTGGGAAAGGCGACTCCTAGTCACTGGCGCACTCTTGAGGCAGCGGAGCCTGGGGTTAGCACACGTCAGAGGCCGAAGGTCTTAATGGTGCCTATGAACAATTAAATCCTTCTTTTGATCCCCTGTGTTGAGGAATTTAAGGAACCAACGGTGGAGCAGGGGATTGGTGGGGCAGTCTGCAAAATTGAGGGGCTCATCACCTCCAGCAAACCTACACCTGGAAGGTGGTGTTAAATGTGCGGGACCTCAAAGGGGGCCACGAGAGCAGGCTGGTGTAGGGTCAGGTGAAATGCAGACAGCCAGAGACCCAGAGCTGTTGTTGCTTTAAAAGCCAAAACTTAAAATGAAAATAAAGTTAGAAACACCCATCTCATGGAGATAATTACAATGGCTAATGGCCATCATTTATGGGCTACTTACTGTGTGCAAAAAAGCTTATGCACATATTATGTTAATTCTCATTTAAAAAGTCCCGTTGGAGTTAGTTTTGTATGCCCATTTTATAGACAAGGAAGTTGAGGCTCACGGGAGTGATGTGACTTGTCGAAGTTGTCCATCTTCTACTCTGGGCAGCAGAGGCCTGTGTTCAGAGGGGCCCTGTGTTGAGGGGGGTGGATTTGCAGAAGAGGATCCTAGCTTGGGCGTGCCCAGTGTCTGCGCTTGGAAACGTCCCCTGCCTCCCTGGCCTCAGGTTCCTCACTGTAGGATGAGCTCCCCGAGGTGGTGCCCTTGGTCCCAGGCACACTGGCATTGGCGTGCGATCTCTTTCAGTTCTGTGAGTTCCTGTCTGCCCCGGAGGTGAGCCGCTGGGCGGGGCCCATCATCGATGTCCTCCTGGACTACGTGGGCAACGTGCAGCTCTGCTCGAGGCTGAAGGAACACATCGACAGCTACGAGGACTGGGCCGTCATAAAGGAGAAGGCAGGTAGGGACGGCTGCTGCTGCTGGCGGGTCGCCCCTGCCTGGCTCAGAGGCACAGGCCTCAGGGAATGTGACTGTTGCTGACGTAGTGAGCACCGACTCTGTGCTGTGTGTCTGCGACTCCTCGGATCACATGAGGAAACTGACCCTCAGAGAGAGAATGCCACCTGGGCCAGAGTCACTGCTAGTTAGTGGCAGAGCTGGAAATCATACCCACATCTAGCTAACCCCAGGGTCTCCACTAAATCTTTCCAGGATGTTGTAAACAGTTCCAGTCCCTGAGGGCAGGGAGGAGTATGTTTCTCCTGATTTGGGGCCCCTGAGAGGCAGCGTGATGGGGTAGAGGAGAGAATGGTGGTCTAGGGCATCTCAAACTGTCAAAGCACCCGGGCATCTTGTTAAAAACACGGCTTCTCTGATTGAGCAAGTCTGAGGCAGGGCCTAAGAGTCTGCATTTCAACAGCTCCCAGGTAGCACCAATGCTGCTGGTCCACAGACCACCCCGGTCTGGGAGACAGGCCCCCTGAGCTCTGGAGCCAGCCTTGCCAGAGCCTTGCTTGGTGACTGTGTGCAGGGCCCCTCCCCATCTGAGCAGAGGTGGCTGGGCAGGCTCGTTGTCCAGCCCCTTCTAGCTCCACCTGCCTGAGATGTTTGCAAGTGGCAGTACCTGGCACAGTGAGGTGGGCTTTGGCCACTGTCCCTCTGATGTGCGCAGTGTAGACGGGGCCGCCTGGCTAAGTCAGGCCAAGGAGGCTGGAATCCCTGTTAGGCATTAGGGAGCTCACCTGGGCAGGTGAAATATCTGAAGCAGTCGACCTGGGTGCCGCAGGTGACAGAAATGGGCATCTGTACAGAGGGGTTCCAGCTACCCCAGGGCTTTCTGTGACTCTGAAGGGGAAGGGCATGGCCCCATCTGGCCAAGTGTCTGTCAGTTGAGTAGCACAGAGGCTGGCCTGCAGCAGGTGACTGTCATTCCTCTGCTGCTCCTGTCCCCAGGTGAGACTGCTGCCTCGGTGCCCCCCACCCTCTGTGCCCCAATTCTGACTCACCAAGTTCCTCCTTGATCTCCGCACCCTTTGAACCCAAACCTGCTGTAGGGTTTTTCATTGTCACAGTTGCCTGGAAAGCACTTGAACTGAGGCCTTCGGCAAAGTTACTGGGGCGGCGACAGAGGGAGGGAGACATCCACTTGCCGGTTCACGAGGGCACAGCTCTGGATGCACAGTAAACCAATGGTTGCTGTCACCGCGATCCCTGGCCACTAGAGGGTGGAGCGGTCCATGCCTAGATGTGGGCCCCACCCGTCCGTCCCCTCCTCCTGCAGAGACCTTTAGTGTACGGCAAACATTTGTCAATGGGTGGAACAGATCACTCTTAACCAATGCCTATTTGGCTACTTCAAAGCCCACCTTCCACCCTCAGAACACTCCACACGCTTGTTCATTTAATGGTGTGGTATTGACGCCATTATTCTGGGAAGAAGGGCAGACAGAGGCTCAGAGAGGTGGCACTCAGAGCCTGCAGGCTGGCCAGTCACCCTTCATGCCTTGCCAGGGGTCTCTCCTGGGACTGGTGTTCTCTGCCCACCAGGAGCCTTGTGCTGAGCTCCCAGAGGGGAGGCCCGTCCTGAGCAGGCTCCGAGGCAGTGGAAGTGTCAGAAACACACTGACAGGCGTGTGGATGCCTGGCCCGCTGCCCTCCCTCCACTCCCCCTGCTCACCTGTTCTTCCCCAGGCTTGCTGTGGCTTCCTTGGCTAGGCACTTGCTGTTTCCCCTGCTTGGAATGCCCTTGCCTCCGCTCCTCACCTGGCAAGTTCCTGCCCACTCCTCAGGACCCCACCCAAAGGGCACCACCTGGTGTGCAGCCCTTGCCCAAAGCGCCTGGGCGGCCACCTCTGTGCCCCAGCCCAAGCACAGGGGTAGGCGCAGCCCAGGGGCTCAGCATGCGCTTGTTGAATGAATGAATGAATGAGTGGATACATGAATGAATGACATTCTGTGAGTCAACAAACACCTTCCCTGTGCCGGACTCTGTGCCCAGGGTTGAAATAAGTGACCCTATCCCTACATGTGTCAGTCCTTGCTCCTCCCTCTCCCGACCCCCACACCCAGCTGAGAAAACTCCACTACATGACTCCTGGGGGAGGCATCCAGGCAGGATTCTGGGACACCCCTCCTTTACCCTGACCTCTCTGCACAACCAGGATCTTGGAGCTGAATTCCATGCATGGGGGCACTTAAGAGATCACACGCTTTGACCCGTCACTAAGGCTGTGTTTGGGGGTCCAGGTTGTGTGTGAAGAGGAGGGAGCATGAGATGAAGAGACTCTGGGCAGGGTGTGAAGGGCGACAAACAGGAAGGCGCCTTGCCAGGTCCCTTTAGCTGGCAGGGACCAGGTTATCAGCCGCAGGTCTCCCCACTCTTTCCCAGCCGTGTCAGCTGGGCACCTCCCGTTAGGCCAGAGATCACAGATGCACACGCTTTGCCGATTGCAAATGACAAATAAGCATCTCTCTTTCCATCCTTTTTCCAGAACCTCCAAGACCTCTGGCTCACCTTTGCCGGCTGCGAGTTCGAAAGGCCATTGGGAAATACCGTATAAAACTCCTAGACACGTTGCCCCTCCCGGGCAGACTGATCAGATACCTGAAATATGAGAATACCCAGTAACCGAGGCCGCAGGCAGAGAGGAGTGACCCCTCAGACTGTTTTTACTAAGTCTCAGGACGGTAGTGTCCCCAAACCCAAAGGGACCTGGTGACAGAAGAGGCTGCGGGCTGCCTCCCTCTCAGCTGTGGCAGCTGCCAGGATCTCGCTGGGTCTCAGGGCCAGGGCTTTGGCCAGAGCAGAGAACAGAATGTGTCAAGCAGGAGAAGAATCGTTTGTTTTCAAACTGATGCGTAGACCCAGACCTTCGGTGCCATCGGGAATGACAGAAACCTCCATTCCTGGGGCCAGGGCTGGGGCCAGGGCAGAACTTGAGGTGGTCTGGGGAAGGTGGGGGCCAGCGGGGACCCCCCTCCATCCCTGGCTTCGGGGCTTTCCCCAGCACTCCCCCTTGCTCTGTGAACCTGCTCCTTGACTTCTGCTCTTTCCCTCCCAAGATGAAGAGGAGGATGTGGCCCAGGGCCGGGGGAGGGAGACCCTGGGGGCTTCGTTAACTACAATAAACGTTACACACGCCCCAGCCAAGTCCCCCTCACCAGAAGCCCAGAGGCCTGAGGTGCTCAGCGCTGCCCCTGGCAGTAGTGGGGGTAGGGTGGGCTGGGGGGGCGGGAGACAGGGCACAGGGGCCCCTGAACGTGTTGCTTTGTGTAGGTTTCTAAACAACATAAGAGGGTGTGTCGTTCCTTCGCCAGGAGAGACCTGATGGCCCGGTGGGCTTTCCTCTCCTGGTTTAATCACCATGGAAACAGGAGCTTCATCACAAACAGGTGCTCTGTGCCAAAGTCTCCAGCACCTGGGATTGTCTTATACACTCGTTTCCTGCCACTCTCTTTTCACACCACGCTCACCTCTGTTTTGCTATAAAAGTTGACATACTAGGGGAGAAATCTAAATACTGCTGTGGGCAGCGGTGCTGGCGTGGTGGCCATGGTCAGCCCTGGGTGTGCGACATGCCCTGGGCCTCATGTGGCCCAGGGGGCTGAGCAGGGGAGAGCTGAGGCCCGCCTCTGTCACGGCATTCTCTCGTGGTCTCTCCGGGTCCCGTGGGCCGAGACCTAGCATGCCCTGTTTCCATGGGAGCTGCGCCAACTCACCAGTATTCTCCTTGCAAGCGTGATCGGAGCCAGTGGGGTCCAGGCGGCTCTGCCGTAGCACCAGAGCAGCACCCCTGGCCGACAGCCTGCGCCAGGCCTGGTGCCAGGGTCTGGTGGAGACTTAAGGTCAAAGGTGGTCTCTGGCTTTTGGAAAGGGAGCAGCTGGTTGGGTGGGAGGAGCCCTAGTTCCAGGCCTGGCTCTGACATTGCTTACTCCTCCGGGGCCTCAGTTTCCTCATCTGTACAGTGAGATGTGGTGGCCCCTGGTGACCTTGCTGGCTCTGACACACTGGGTTTCTGTGGCGTCAGTAGATCCCAGTGTCTGTGTGAAGAGGAAAAGTCTTCCACGCAGCACTTTCCAGCCACAGGTCGGAGGGGGCTCAGCCATGTCTAGCCCAGGTCTTCATAGTACAGATGAGAAACCAGCCCAGAGAGGGGAAGGGACTTGCCTGGGCACACACAGCAAGGTTCCCGGGTGTCCCTAGGATTCCAGCTCAACAGAGCTTGGCCACGGTCCCACGCTGCCTTGCTCTAGATCCCACAGAGCCTGCAGGGGTCCTAAAGACATCCCAAAGGAAGCCTGCATCCCCTTCCCTGCTCCTCAGGGGGAGGAGCATGCTCAACCCCATGGGCCTGGGAGAAGCTGCCAGGTTCAGCTCATGGGGAAGACCCTGGCTGAGGAAAGCCTTTGCTGACCCAGCAGCCAGGGAAAGCGTTTTAATCTCAGATGACTGCTGATCAAAAGTGACCGGAAGGATGACAGGTGAGGATGGGATAAGGCAGACAGGGCCAGTTTGTGAGTTGTTTGGGGTGCATGTAAGCTGGGGGCAGATATGAGGCAAACCCTTAAACTGTGGCATTTTGCAGGCCACCGTACAAGCCAGGGAGTTCCAACAGGCAGCAGCTGCAAACCTCTGCCCTGGCCCCGGGCAGGGTGGGGTGCTGGTCTGAGGGAGCTGGGTGGAGGTGTGGGGGAGGGGGCTGCATTCAGCACTGTCACACTTGCAGCATGCTGGGACCCTGGCCTGGGATGCGCTTTGAATATTTGGGTCCTTCGAATATTGATGTGTTTACATCCGTACCAGTTGGCCAGTTGGTCAGAGCACCGGTCAAGGCCCCTTCCCACCAAGTGCTATGTGCAGCCGTGGGCTTCTTAGGTGCTGTCCCCACCTCCCCACAACCCAGCAGCTAACGGGTTAATGCCTGGCCCGGGCCTGCTCCAGTGGGTCAGTTCTGCCTGGTCGGTGCTCACATTGTGCTGTTTGTTGCATGTTTTGACCATCACTCCTGTTGAGAGGACTTAGCCATCTCCCTCCGAAGAAGCCACCATCTCCCAGACCCCCTAGGAGGGTCTCCAGCCTCAGAGAAGCCTCCTGGCCTCACAGAACAGCCCAGCCCTGAGGTCCTGCAGAGGCAGGAGCGTGCTTGACCCAGTGGTGGGAATCGCAGGCTGTGGCTCAGTGGGGAGGTCCCGGGCTGGCTCTGGGCTTCACTTTGAACCAACACAACTCACTTTTGGTTAGGGGGATATCTGCTCCTGTTACTGCGGCTGCTTTTTGCTTTTTTTTTTTTTTTAATTACCTAAGCTTTCCTAGATGTGTGCCATGGGCATCATGGTGCCGTGGGCTTCCGTTGGGTCTTGTCCTAGTAAAGGTTTCTACGTCTTGACTTTGGAACGAGTGGATCTGCAGGAACCCCCTGGAAAGGTTGAGCGGAGGGGGGCAGTAGGTGGGGACGGCTGGTCTCAGCAGAGGGCCCACACAGGGCAGCCCAGGTGGCACCCCAAGAGAACGTGTCTCCCAGAGCGTGGCTCCTTCTTTAGCGGGTGTGGTTGGCTGGATGCTCAGGCACCTGTTCCCATGTACAGCACAGTCCATAAACGTTAAAATATCAGTGTGGCAGGGCCCACAAGCAGTACCAGATAACTACAAGAGTTCACCTGGTTGGTGTTTTTGCGCATCCGTGTGGTACAGTGTGCCAGGCACTCACGTGGGCCTCACAACAACCCACGAGGCAGGTCTATTACCAATCACATAGTGCAGATGAAGAAATTTCAGCACAGAGAGGTTAAGTAACTTGCCCAAGATCACACAGCTGGTCGGTGGCAGGGTAAGGATGTGAGCTTTGAGCCTCCTGCTCTACAGTTCTGTGGCTCTGAGGTCTTCTGAGGCCATCAGACCCAAACCACCAGAATCCCTCCCCCCACCGGCTTCCCAGAAAGTGGGCTGCTCCTCCAGTGGACGACCTGCTGGGGGGGGAGGGGTCTGGGAGTACAACAAGGCGGGGTAGGAAGGGCCCTTGGCAACCACTAATCCTAGAGCTTATGTTAGGAAGGACCAGAGGCCATGTGTGGGCCCTGAAGGAGGGAGCCTGCAACCTGTCAACGCTCACCTGAGGTGCAGAAGCAGGAGATGCACCTGTTTGCTGTCCTGATCTGTAATAGTCCCCAGTTTTACAGAGGAGGAGACCGAGGCGCAGAGGGCAGATTAACTTGTCCCACATCACGCTGCTGGTTGGAGCACCAGAGTCTCCAGCCAGGGCTGGCCCTGCCCCAGTCTTTGTCATGGGAACTGTGTTTTGATAAAATGAGCAACCCAGCACCCGGGTAGGCTGCCCTCTGTCAGCTGCGGAGCCCTGTCCCCAGCAGCAGAGCAAACCAGCTGGTGTGCAGGTGGAGGCCCCTCTGGTGGCTTTGCAAGTTGGGCACTATCAGGACAAAACCTAGGGCCACTGCCTGCCACCTGTGCCCGCCTCTGCATGGGCACAGGTGGAAGCCTCGTCATTCTCCTGCCAGGGGTGTGTGCCAGGCCTGCCCGAGGAGAGGGCTATCCTCGGGTAACCGGGAATCTGAATTAGCTAGGGATTATTGCTTTGTGTGGGGTTTTTAAATGTTATTTTATCTATCTTTTTTTGTCTGGGGACATAGAACCAAAGACTGTGCTTAAGAGAGGAACAATTTGGTCAGGACACCTGTTTTCTCCTGGGAGACCGAACTCCTGTTTGGCCTGATTTCCCCCTGGCCGGATGTGGTGTGACCACCTTGGCACAGGTCTGCTCTGAGGCTGCAAGCAGAGCTGAAGGCCCCGCAGCAAAGCCTGTTCTCACCCCACCGTCCTGTAGCTGGGGCGAGGCGGCCCCGAGACAAGGGTCCAGCCCTACATCACCCCACCTCCCGGGCTCCAGCTCCTGATCTCCTGAGCAGTTTGGACCCCCTGGGGGCCCAGGCTAGAGTGTCCTTACCTGGGGGCTCCCTTCTCCCCTTCCCATCATCCTTCCTTTGAACTGAGCCCTCGGCCCCCATTGCTCCTTCCCGGATATCTCAGCAGCTTCGGCCACTCCTGGGCCTCCCCCAGACCAGCCACCTCCCCTCAGCCTGCCACAGCCAGTGCTACCTTAGGCCCAGGGACCATTCAACCTCATGACACCCAAGATGTGGAAACTGTAAAAGAAATGACTTTATTTATTTAACCTTCTTAATATTTACAAAGAACAAAAAGAACAACTGAGATTGGCTCACACAGTGGGTGGCAGATGAACAGGTGTGTAACTGGCTTCTGGGGTGGCTGGCAGGCAAGGGCTCAGTCCCACTGGCCGTGGTCTGCGCAGGGACAGCGGGTGAGCTGCTGGGTTGGAGGGGGCCCGCTGAGCCCAGTCCCACAGCCCCAGAAGTCTGCAAGGGCAAGGAGCCCCAGCCCCAGTCCTGCCCACCTCCCCAAACACAAAGGGAAGGGGTGTTGGGAATGCCCAGGAAGCCAGGCCGCTGCCCAGCCCCTCCCCACAGGAGAGTGCCTGGAGCCCCCGACACTCCTGCAGGCTGGAGGTGGGGCCGAGGCCTCCTTCGAGCCCTGCTAGAGGTAGCCAAAGACATTGAAGATGGGCGGGGCCATGGCCGGCTTGGTGGGGATGGGCTTCAGCACCACGGGCCTGCACACTTGCCCCAGACCGTCCACATCTTTGCAGAAGTGGGCCAGCTCCCCAGGGAAGGCTGGGCTTTTCCTCCACAGGCCCAGGCTGGGGACGGGACTCTGAGGCAGGGCCCCCGGAAGGCCCGGGTAGATGGGCTGTCCATGGTACTGCAAGGGGCAGCAGCTCCAGGCATTGCCACGGCTCACCAGGGAGACACCAGGCATCTTGAGCGGCTCCTTTTCAGCCAGTGCCCTTGGGGACATGGGCACCAGGGCAGCCTCAGGCCCCAAGGGCTCCAAACCCTTGCAATTTTTCTTTCCCTCATAGGGAGGACCCTCCCTGGGGCCCAGTCCCCCCTCCAGCCCCATGGGGTAGCTGTGGGTGGGCCTCGGCTCTTCCCAGAAGGAAGCGGGCAGCTGTCTTTTCCTCATGGGCACCTGGCCAGGCCTGGCAGCTTCTGGACTCTGCCCCTGCAGGACCTGCTCCTTAGAAAGACATTCCTCGCTGTAGGGATTCCCCAGGGCCTTCTCCTTGCAGCCCCCACCCCCGCCAGGGCTGGACTCGGGGCCCGGATCAAGCAGCAGCCTCCCTGGCCGGTCCTCGGGCCCTCTCTTCAGGTGGGGCTCAGCCCCTCTGCCGGGCAGGCCCCTCGGGAGCCGGGAGTACTTCTGGGAGAAGCGCTTGAGCTGCTTCTGCAGGTACTTGCGGTGGTCCACGGAGCGGCGGCAGGGCGCGGACTTGTCCAGGGCTGCCTTGATGTCGCTGGACGCCAGGTTCACGAAGTTCAGCAGCATCTTCACATCACTGTCGGATGCCATCACCAGGGGGCCACTGCATGGGGCTTTCCATGAAGAGGGTGGGTTTTGCTGGTGGCCGACAGCTCCAGGGAAGGGCACCGAGCTGACCTGGGGGCGCAACAGGCCTTTGGAATCTCTCTGGGCAGCCACACCCAGCCTCCCCAAAGTCCACACCACCTGGCTGCAAACAGTGTCCCCAAGCCCAGCAACCCTCAGCCCTGGGCACAGCCCTAGGTAGTGGGACACCTGTGCAGGTCACAGAGCGTTTCCTGCGTATCTGCAATGGAACAGGCACTAACAGAGCCTCTTCCAGCCCCCTTGGGTCTGTCACCGTCTTCTTGCAGGAGAGGCTCAGAGAGGTGAAGCAACTTGCCCACAGTGACCCAGCTACAAGTGGCATGGCTGGGGCTGGAGCACAAGCCCCCGTGCTCCCAGCCGGCCCTGTGTCCCACACACCACACGGCCAACGTGCACAACTTGCCAGCGAGGTTTTTATTTTCTGAGCGGAGGCAACTGCTCCACTTTAAAGCAAGGCCAAGCCCCCTTCCTTCCTGGTGGTGGCCTCCCCCTCCCACCACCCCCGCCCCCCTCCTCAGTCCCCACGCTCCACCCCCAGCTCTCACGCAGGACCAGGCAGGACCCCTGTCTGGCACTTAATCGAGACCTGCCTTGCGGGCTGGCCTCAGGCTGCGGGCAGCCGGGACTCCCCTGAGGAAGCATCTGCAGCGATTTCATGCCTCCTCCGCCGCCACCCACAGCACCTCGCCCCTCCCCCGCCCCCGCCTGCCCCACGCCCCCACCCAGCCGGGCCAAGCCGCTGGGCCTCCACACTGACCGAAGGTGTGGGCCCCGGGCCCGCCAACGTGGCCCGGCAGGTTCCCCACCGCAGACCTGGGACAGGCCCGGCGCGGCGGGCCGCGCTCCGTCCGGCTGGAAGCAGTTGTGCAGCCCTTGAGTGGGCTGAATGGAGGACGGCTCCCCGGAGCTGGGGGGCCCCTCAGGCCAATCAGGAGCGCCTCTCCAGATACAAAGCATCCCAATCAGGCGGCGGCGCCCCGTTCCCACATTCTTTGCTGTCACAAATTGTCACCATGGGGACCATCACAAAAAAGACAGCTCCCAAATGCAATCATTTCCCGGTAAATTTCTACCCTTCAGCCTCACTCCCCTCGGCCTCCACGCCCCTCCTCCCCTTGACCTCGGTTCCCTGGTTTCTCAAGGGGGTGGGGAGTGTGTGTGTGTGTGTGTGTGTTTAAAACGTCCAGGACTGAGGAGGGGCCGGGCCCAGCGGAGACTCCGGGCCCACGGCTGCCATGCTCCAGTGCAGACAGACAATCGGACGGGGTAAGCCGGGGCGGGCTGCTTTTCCCGCTGTCCTTGAGTGTCGAGTGGCTCTCGCTCTCTCTCTCTCCGTCTCTCGGTCTCTCCCTCCTTCTCTTTCTCTCTCTCCCCACCGCCCTCCCCGCGGGATCCCCCAGGGATCGGGCACAGAAGGCCTGCCAGGTCGGGAGGTCCACTGATGTCTGTCGGGAAAGGTAGCCGAGGACGGGCTCTAACGAGGTGCTGGGATATCCATGGGAAGGGAGCCGGAGCCCTCAGGAATCTTGTCTTTATGTTTGCTTCCTCAATTGAGCTGCACAAAGCCTGAATTGCCCATTCAGCGCGGCCGGACAAAAGGTTGGCGTTGCACGGTCCCCTTGCATTTGTAGTCAAACAGTTAGGGACTTAAATCGAGTCGTCATGATGGAGAAAGAGGTGGACAAAGCCCATAGAATTGCCATCAGCAAACATTTTCCTGTGTCATATTAGCCAGTCTCCATGGCACCCCCTGGCCTGGGGACAATGGCACAAGTTTGCACACTTGGCTACTGTCACCGTGCCAACGCCGGCAGGGCTGCAAGCAGGGCCGCTCTGAGCGAGAGAGGAGCCCAGAGCCGGCGCTGGCCCTGCCCACCACTGGCCAGAGGGAAGGTGAGGCCGAAGGCAAGGGAGGCTGCCTGGGAAATGCTAATGGCCATGCCGCCGTGCCAGCCAGCTCGTGGCCCGTTCACGCCTCCTCGCCTGTCTGCCCAGGCCCGTCCTCCTCCTCTGCCTCCTCTGTCTCCTCTCCCTCCCCTTCCTTTCCTGTTTCCTCTCTTCTGCTGTCTTTTCCTTCTACCACCGGTCAGCCAAATGGCTGGTAGTCTGTGCACCAACCCACACCTCTGCTGAAATGCCTGAAATGCCAAGGGTCTCCCTCCTGAGTCTGCCCACCCAGACTGGGAGCCCTGGCAGGGCAGGGCCGGGCCCTCACCAGGAGTGACAGGCTCACTCCTCCCGCTGGCCAACGGGTAGCTGCTGTCAGGACCAGGCACCTGCCCACGGTGGCCTGAAGCCAAGCCAAGTCCCTTCTGGCCTGAGAGTCCCTACAGGCAAAACGAAGGGTTTGGAGGAGGTGGCCCTGTGCTGACAAGCTGTGACGCAATTTAGGCCTTGAAGAGCCAGTGCAGTATCTTCCCTGCCCCTTTCCTGTCGCGGGGGTGAGGGACGTGTGGATTCAGGTGGATGCGCTGTCGGTGCGGAGCACCCTGGCATGTTGGCCGCCATGTGCTCTGGAGAGCTGCCCCTGTGTGCAGCAGCCTTTGCGAGGGCGAGAGCTAAACCTTCGTTGTCGGGGGTTCTATGTTTCTGTGGCATCTCCCAGCCCACCCGGACGGGCACAGGCAGGAACATCCTTTCTGCTCCAAACCACCTGGCGCACGCTGCTGGCCCACGGTCACCAGGGTGGGCTCCTGCCCGTTTCCCCCCACGGCTCCCTGCTGCCTACTGCAGGAGGCTGGTGGGCACAGCCTGGCTTTGGGATCCCTCCAGCACCCGGCACCCAGCACCCGCTCTCTTAACTGCCTGCTTCCCCTCACTCTGCTCGTCTCCCTCTGGCCTTTTGTGAGCTGCATCTGTGCCATGCTGGTCCTCTCTCTGGAACATGCCTCTTCTAAGGGCATCGAGCCACTCGGCTCAGATCTCAGCTTCCCCGAGAAGCCATTCCACCTGCGGTTGTGTCACCCACTCTGGCACCTCGGCTCGTGATGTCCCCTCCGACTGGCCAGGGGCTCCGTGGAAGTCAAGCTGGTGTCTTTAAAATGTCTTGTCGTAGCTCTTTACAGGGGCTGCTCTTTCACCAAATGCTTTTTGAGTTAAGAAGGAAGAAGAGGGAAGAGCAGGAAAACGGGACGGAGAAAGCCGACACTTGCTGGGCACCCTCTGTGTGCCGAGAGCCACATTCAACGATCTCGCAGGGAAGACCCGGCCAGACCCTCTGGACAGCTCCGTGAGGGTGGTGCTGTTGCCACTTGCCAATGAGGAGCCAGAGTCACCTTCCCAAGGCCGCACGGCTAATAACCAGCAGAACCGGATCTGGAGGCCAGGCCACCCGTGTGCAGAGCCCGTGCGGGACTCGCCACCCCGCGTCACTGCCCTGAGCTCCCGCTGACACCAGATGCTGCCTCCGCTCTGAAGGCCTCGAAGATCAGATTTTCTACACAAGTCCTGGGTCTACTCTTCTATCCCAAGGTCAGGGCGTGACTGTCAACTTCCAACTCAGGAATTGGGAGCTGCAGCTTCCGGAGGTCAGGAGAGAGGGTCTTAGTGGCTCCAGGCACAGTGGCCGGAAAACCTGATCTAGCAGCACTGATGCCATACCCCGGCCTCACGCCAGGTTTCCAGAGCTGCCTCTGACCCATGGTGGGCGGGAGGGGCGAGGAGTCTCCTCCAAGCTTTTCAGACAGGCGGAACGACAGCAGTAATAATAATTTTGCCTCCCTCTAGCGAGCCCTTGAGAATGAGTCATTCTCTCATTATGGTCCCATGTCTGGGTGGGGAGGGAATTATTTTCCCTATTTACAGTTGGCGACACATACATAGATACCTCAAACCTCTGATTTTTGGGCCCAACTCAGCCATCCCTGTCTTCTTGGCATTCTTCAAGGCCCAGCTCAAACATCCCCTCCTCCAGGAAGCCTTCCACCAACTCCCAGCATTATTAGTGAAAACCTCCCCCATCCCTATGTTCGTAGAGTCAAAGATGAAGTCTAACCTCTTTAGACAGGCACAGAAGGCCCTTTGTAATCCGACCCCCTACAAGAACCTGGCACAGAGTAGCTTCTTATCAAATGTTCTATGAATTAAATACTTTGCCTCTTCCACTGAACTATGGACTAGAAACAGCTGCTTCCTGGTGTGGGTTTTTTGTTTATTATTTGCCCCCAAACCCTACCCAGGTGAGCTCTGGGAGAGGAGGGAGCTTGTCCTCTCTGTATCCCCAGTGACTAGAATGGTCCCAGCCAGAGTAGGCCTCAGTGAGAGACCTCACGGTGCTGTCACTGTACTTGATGAGGAATGGTCTGTGATCCTACCGAAATGTGGCACTTGAAAGCTGGACACACCCTTTCACGACTGAATCGCCCTGCACCGGAGCAGGGTTCCATGGAGCTCTGAAAGGCGAGTGAGCTGTGCTGACTTGCACTGAACTGGATTCGGATGGGCAGGGCGGCTGACCTCCCCTTCCCGCCCCGCTGTTGCTGCCGGGGATCCCCGAGATCCAGCTGTGCTGACCCTGCCTCAAGTTCATCAGACCATCCAGCCGCGGGCACCCGCCGCTTCACATCAACCCCACCCCCCAGCACCTACCCCAGAGGGTGTGGAGGTGGCATCCCTGCGTTGCCTCGAGGGCTGAACAGCCATCCTACGCCCACGCTTCAGTGAAGCAGAACAGCATCCTAACAAACCGTCATCCAGAACGTCTGGGCATCAACAGACACAACCCGCTTCCAGGATTTAGTCTGGAATGTGTGTAGACTGGAACTGCAAGTGAGAAGAAGCAGTTGGCAGGACGTTCACAGGCCCAGCCCGAGGGGACCCGAGGAGGTCATCTGGGGCAATGGGTTCTCAGATCGCTTTTAAGCAGAGAAACCCATGTAAAAATGTTTGGAAGTGCCACGTGTAAAACTGTGACAGCAAAGTGCTGTGAGTACAGATTTATTTTGCACATTCAAATGCACACGTCCTGCTTATTTTGCAAACGGTGGATCAAGACAAGGAGTCTGTTTTGATGACATAAACCTTTGAAATCAGGAGTTATGGATTATGGTCTCATATCAACCGCACTTTGTTTTGGTTGCAGAACATTTACAAAGTCCTGATTTATAGACATAAGTAGCTGAAACAGTAGTTTTTTTCAAAGTTTATCTTGTGATCTTAGGACAGTCATCATTGAAAAGGAATCTCGGGAGAAGCTTTATTACCTGGTCCCCAGAGGAGTTCACCTGACCCCCGAGTTAACCAGTGGGCAGCCCAGTGTATCATCTGTGAGTTAAGATGCATTTGAATGTGCGTCTGTTTGCTGATACAGTTTTTAGAACGTAGTGTTTTAAATTGCCAAAAATAAGTTTTAAAGGAGATTTAACATTTTCTGACCTCTACAGAAAATTCAGGTGCAAAAGGCGGGCCAACTTCTCGTTTCAGAGATGGAGAAAGAGAGGTAAACAGAGGGGCAGTGATTCACCCAGGGCGGCAGAGCCAGGTGGAAGGAGGACCCGGTGGAAGCTCTGTTCTGGTGGCCACCCTGTGCTCACACTCACACCTGATCATAAGAATGTAAAATCCTGCTTGATCCAAGTACATGACGTACATTGTCACCTGTTCTTCCCAGGAGCCGTGATTGCTCTCTTTAATGGATAAGGAGACAGAAGCACAAGTGGGCTAGGAAACTTGCCCAGGGTCCCATGATCAGTAAATGTCAGAGCCGGGATGGGGATGATCCTGAGATGCTGCTCCTCTGACACCTGTGAGCCCGCACACGGGCCTGACTCCCTCCCAGGGCCTGTGCTGGCCCAGGGCCGCAGACTCACCCCAGCCACCCCAGCCCTGGAGAGTTAGGCCCAACCCAGCTGAGTCAGGGAACATACAAAAGCTGCATGGGGAACACGGTGGCCCGGCCAGTGCCTCTGTGGACGTGGGATGCGGACATCGCAAGACAAGTTATGTAACACCCTTACATAATGGCACTACAGCCAGCCCGGGGCCTGCCGTCAGCCGTAATCACAGCAGACATGCTTCCTGGGAATGGGAGGCCTCAGACCCCTTTGGCTGCCGGCCAAGGGCTTCCTGCCCCGACAGCCAGCGCCGAGTACCGGCGTGGCCATGCCCTCAGAGGAGGCGGAGACCTAGTGATGTCCTGGATGCAGCCCAGCTGCAGTGACAGAGACGACTGTCAGTGTGACCAAGCCCCATGTTGGAAGTGGTTTCAGCCACATGATTGTACCACTAAAGGGGGACTGGCTGTGGGGATGAGATCTTTGCACTCTGCCCCTGCCTGCGTGTGTGATGTCGGGCCAGTCACTCACCCTCTCTCTGGGCCTCAGTGTCCTGGTTGAATTGCATCAGCAATTCTTGGGCTCCATGCTGCACACGTGGCCACTTTTGTGGCACTGGTGTGGCACGAGTCAGTGTCACTTATAAGAGTCCCAAACTTGACAAATGACTTGCTTTTCCCTGATATAAAATCAGAGCAGATTCAACATAATAAAATCGGGTAAACCCATCTGTGCTCCGCTGTGCTTTCCTGGAAGGGGCATGAGTGGAGGGGCAAAGCAGGAGCCCAACCCCCGCAGGTTATTGTAGTTCGTGACTGAGCATCATGGTCAGTAAGCTCCCGGCCTCCCATTGCTCACCCTGAAAGAGGAGCTAATACTAGTTCCCTGGCGGGGTTGACAGGGAGGATTATGAGACCATCCATAAAAAAGAAAAGAAGACATCACCTGGTCCACAGTCGGTGCCCTCCCTCACCTTCCCCTCTGCTCCGGGATGGAGACAGAGCCTGCCCAGATGAAGCCATCCTGGGCACATGACCCCACAAAGAGGGGCTGCTGGGACAGAAATGACATGGGCAGCAGTGTCTTTGTGCCCCTATACGCCGTCCCAAATGGACCACTGCCCCACATTGGCACCACCGCTCTGTAGCACCTCCCACCCCACCTCACGGCCGTCACCTTGACTGTGTCCTCAGCACCTTCCTGATGTGCCTCTTCACCCCACCAGACTGGGAACGAAAAGTCCGTTTAATCTCAACTGCCACCTTGGACTTGCTTGGTGATGGCTGGCAGGTGCCCCATGGAAAGATTCCGAGGCCCCAGCAGGGCTCAGCAGTTGGAATGCTCTGATCGACTAGTGATGTCTTCCTTGGGGGAGGAGGGAGATGCAGCCAGCTGTGTGCCAGGTGTCCCTGCACCCAGTTCAAAGTCACAGGTGCAAAGCCAGGGGCACAAAAGCTTGATGTTTAGGTAACCCAGCCCCACGATTTTAATCGGGATCCGAGCCCCAGAGACGGGCAGTGACTTATCCATGCACGTATACCTGCGGCCGGGACTCCAGTTTCCCACCTCCCAGGCCAGAGTTCATTAGGTCAATTCAACAAACACTCATGAAAAGTTTCAACTCCAGGCCAGGCACTCCCCACAGTAGATAGATGTCTTACATGTCTGGTCGTATTTCATTCTCGCAACAACCTCCTGTGATAGACCTGAACATTATTCCCATTTGGCAGATGAGGAAACTTAGGCTCAGGGAGGCTAAGTAACCTAGCAGCTAGCGAGAGGCAGCACCAAGGTTCAAACCCATACCTCCCGACTCTAGAACCTGGGCTCTTTCTAACATGCTGCTCTGTTGCGGGGCAGGGAGGCGGCAGTGAGAGCAACGACCACGGCCTGAGTAAGGACACTGAGACAGAGCGCACTGGGCATTTTGGAGCGCGGAGACAGAAGTTTAGTGCAGTGGAGAGGAGAATGCAAGGGAGGGAGGAGAGATAAGATTAGGAAGAAAGGTTGAGTCCCTCATGTATTTATGCATGCAGTAGGTGCATAATAAATGCTCGATGACTGACTGAATGGATGAACAAATCAGAACATGGAGTGAGATGGTTGGTTGACTCCTGAGCCATCTGGGGGGCTCCAATGGCCATTGGCAAAATAAACAGTAAATGGCAAGTGCACCTTCAGTGCCTGACTTGCGCCCCCCTGGCCACACTGTCCCTCAGATGAGTTGCACAAGCAACGCACCCTCATCATCTGAGAGGAGCCCTTGCCTCCTGGGAATGGGATTTCCAAGAGAAAGGTGATGGGGGCAGGGGTCTACTCCCCTTGGAGAGTGATGCGCCCTGAGTTTCATATCTGTCATCTCATGGAATCCTCAGGAAACAAACGAATGAATGAATAAAACCTGGACATGGGTATTGTGCTTCCCATTTGACAGATTAGGAAACTGAGGATTAGGGAGTTAGAAGAACTCTTCCCTCGTCACTGAGCTGGGCAGCGGAGGACCTGGGGTTTGGGCTCAGTCCGTGTCTACACCACAGCCCCTTCAGGGAAGGTGGGGTCGGGGGTGGGCTCTGTCCCTTCTTGTCTCATGGGTTCCCAGTATCCACCCCCCAGCTGCCTGGAGTGCCTGTCCCACTTGGGTAATATATTGGAGACCCCCCCTCATCGTCTGACATTTATTTCCCAGCCTCTACTTAGCACTCCGTCTGTGACCCAAATCCAACATGACACACTTTTAAAAAGTTCTCTGAATATACAGTCTTGCCACAGGAGAGGGTCATGCATAATCAGCCAGAAGGCCGTCCTTGCCTGCCCCGGGCATCCCGTTCCCTGGCCCCTGCCGTGCCGGCCAGGTGTGCCGGGACTGAATGCTGCAGCCCGTCACCTCCACCCCGGTGCCCAGGCTGAGCTCTCCCAGGCCCGCACTGTCCCCTGGATGTGTTCCAGTGCTTGGCGCATGGCAGGCTCCCCTCGGAGCATGTTTGTCCCCAGCAGAGGTCATGCACACACCTTACGATCAGACAACCCCATTCTATTCCTGCCTCTGCTAAGCTGGGTGGGTGATTTCACCTCTCTGGGCCTCACTTTTCTCATCTCTAAAGTGGGGGTGATTCTAGTCACTCTGCTGGGCTTGCTGGGACCACAGAGGCAAGGATGGGTCCCAAGGACAACTTGGGTCTGACCAGACTATAAGGCTGTCCAAGGCATGGGGAAGGGGAAGAGGAAGCCGCAAATAGTGCTCAAGGACTTGACCACCACCAGCCCCAAGTTCAAAGGCGTCCGTGTCCTGCAAGGTGATTGCTGTGACAATGCTAATCATCCAAATCTCCCCTGTCATTGCCCCCCAGCCCCCTGTCCCCAGCCTCTGATGGCTTCTGGTGAACACTGGCTCACCTGAGCTGGTGTCCTTTGAGACTTTTAAGCCTTGCGAAGAGCTTTACGGTCACTGTACAGAGGCACACAGCACCTCAAGCTCGCATGCGGAATCCTCCAATGGCGCTATAGAGGTCCACTTGGTAAGCCCATTGTACAGAGGAGGAGACTGAGGCATGGAATGATTTGCCCAGGTTCACACAGCTAGGAATGGCAAGCCTGAGGGCTGAGCTCAGGGAGCTGAGGGAGCTACTCCACGCTTGCCATCTGTCTCCTCTTAGGGACCAGCCCGGCGGAGATGCGCCAGCCCACAGAGCAATCAGGAGTGTCATTTACAAATTTCGTAGGCATGCCCAAGTCACCCCTCAAGGGCCCCATCACCTCAGCCAACATGTCTGAAGTGTAGATGTTCCAGGTAAACTGAGGCAACATGGGACAGTGGATAAGAGATGGGTTCTGGGGTCTGCAGGACCTGGCCTCTTCACGTGGCTTCTTGGCATCCCCACGGCATGGCGGCTGGTCTCAGTGCAAGCATCTCGAGACAGGAACTACCGGTTTCTTATGACCACGGCCCAGGAACTGGCAGCATGTCACTGTCATGGTATTCTCGTGGTCAGGCAGTCACCGAGCCCAGACTCCAGAGGAAGGGACATAGACCCTGCCTGTCAATGGGAGGAGGGGGTGTCAAAGAACTCTGGGGTTGTGTTTTAAGACTGCCACAGTCTGTGACCTCTGGCAAGTGGCTCAGTCTCTCGGGATCCCAGTTTCCTCATCTGTAAAATGGGCACAGTGGTATCCACCTCACAGGGTTGTTGTATGAGGTGATACCCATAAAAACCGAGCTCTCAGCCAAGTGCAAAATCATGATTGAACCCATGCCCTCATGGCTCCACAGTCAGCACCCGTGGCACCACCCACACAAGCTGGGCATGCTCACTGTTTCTTCAAGGCCTGGGACAACGCTGGGAGGACAGTTTGACTGCAAAGTCCAGTTAGGAAGTGGGCGAGACGTTCCACACATTTATTCAACAACTGGTTATTGAGCACCTACTATGTGCCAGCACTTTCTGGGGTTATAGCCATGATCAAAGCAAAGACCCTTGCCTGGGGGAGTTGTCCACTCTAACCCCGTGTTTGGAGGGTGAAGCAGCTTCCAGGCCCTTGGCTCTGGGAGCAACAGCTCGGCCTTGTCTCAACCCATTCCCTGCCGGGCTGGACAGGACCAAGGCCAGGTAGGAGCAGGGCTCAGCAGTGCTTGATAGGCAGACGGATGGATTAGGAGATGGGTGGGTGGATGGATGGAGGGAGGAATGGATGGATAGATAGATGAGTGGGTGGGTGGGAGGAGGGGTGGATAAAAAGATGGATGTGTAGATGGGTGGAGGATGAACGGATGGGGAGAGGAGTGGGTGTATGTTGGATAGAAAGGTATTCAAGAACTGCTGAGCTGCTCAGAGTCAGCAAGCTTGGTGTGGGCAAGTGCAAGGTTAATGAACAACATCTGATGATAGCTCTGTTCAATGTGTTTCAAACAACGTGCCCTTCCTCATGCCCCTTGGGGGACAGTGGCCCAGAGACCATTGTTTGGTGTCTAGTTGGATGGGGGCCATAACTTCTTCTACTGCAAAACCACGCTTTTTGTCTATGAGACTACTCTAGGCCTGAAGGTCCTATCAGCTGACTTATTCCTGTCTTATCTACCTGCCAGGACCCCACTGTCTCCTGTGAGTCTCTTTTCTCCAACAGACGCCCTGAGCCACAGTCAGAGATGGAAGGGACCTCAGAAATTGCAAGGAACACTGTGGGCAGGAGAGAGAGGAGCTCAGGAGGCACAAACCTGGCTTCAGTTCTGCCGCTCACCGGCTGGGTGGCCACGGGCAAGTCACTTAACCTCTCTGACCCTCAGCCTTTCCCTGTTGGGTGGCACCTGCCCGCCACGTCCTTGGAGGAGGCCAAGGTAACACCACAGAGTGCCTGGCCTGGCACTTCCATTTGTGAGAGCTGGTCATCTCGCCCAACCCCCTTACTAATCGGATGAGGAAACTGAGGCTGAGTGGTGAAGCTGCGTGCCCAAAGCAACCGGATGAGCTAGTGGTAGGATCAGGACAAGAATCCTGACTCCAAGACCAGTGCTCTTCCCCACTCTTCCAAACCCATTCTCCCCGCGCCCTAAGGGGAAAATGCAGGATTCTCCTCCGAGTGTTCGGCCTTGGCCTCAAATGGCCACGAGAGGGAGCCCGTGGAATTGCTCAGGGCTTCGCGCTTCTGGCAAAGGATTCTTTCCACCTGTCTGCACCGAGGCTGCCAGAACATCCGAGGTATTCCAGATCCCTCCCTGTCGCCTTCCCACCTACGCCCTCCACCACCCTCCCCCATCCCCATCCCAGAGTTGTCTGTTCTCCTTTTCCCGGGCACAGCTGGGATCCTCAGAAACCCCATGTGGTCTTTGCCGAGCAGGTGGCCCCCACATTTGTGGCTCACTTTGGGATTACGGTGACACTGTTCTGTTATCTCTGAGCATCCACTCACGTTCATGTCCCCCTATCCCACAGACATCTGCTCAGCACCTGCTGGGGGGAGGCCAGGCCCGGGGGGTGGAGGAGGCGGGAGAGTGGTCCAAGGACCCCGCAGACACAGTCCCTGCCCTCAAGGAGCTCACGACACCCAGTGTGCGGAGAGATGACACAGTCACAACACGGTGACAGGACACGGCGTGTTGGTCAGAGAGTCCTAAAAGATGAAAAGCATTTGGCCAGGTGAATAGGCCTACGGGCCCTAAGAAGCCGCGAGGGAAGACCTCTGGGGCAGGGGTGCTACCTGGGGGAGATCCCACTCTCTGGACGGTTTCCCCACCTGTATGGGGGACAAATAATACCCCCACTGCCTCCCTCACGGAAGGAAGGACTGTGTCAGTGCGTGGAAATGGAGCAGGTTGGAAACTCTAAGACACCTGCCCACGTGGGCGTGTACTTTAGCAGCAGTGTTTCCATCTGTCCCCAGGTGTTGCTGGCCTTGGGCCGCACCCAGTAAGCCTTCAGTTTCCTTCAGCACCTGCCTTCCTGTCCCGATCTTCTTGCAGACACATTTTCGAGACCACTGAGGTTCCTGGGTCAGTAATGAGAGTCCCTGTGGGGCTCCCATGGTCTCCGCTTGGTGACTGAGCTGCCAGGGCCTGCCCTCCCCTCTTCCCTAGTTGGGCTTTTCTGTGAGTCATTCTAAGGTCCTTGTATAAGGCCCATTAAGATAAAAACAGGGAGGCCAGCAAGCCCTGAGGCCATCCCTGGGCTCTTAGAAGATTAACATCTGTGAAAATCACCTGTGGGATCTGTCCCCGCACCCAAGGAGTGCCGGCCAGGAAGCCCTCGGAATCTAGGTGAATGGGGACTGCACAAATGTTGGGAATGTCCCATTGTCCCTTCCTCCAGGTCTTTCTAGATGACACAAATGACCAGCTATCTCCAAGTTTCATTCTCCAAATACTACCCTCCTGGTCTAGGGTAGGGCAGCGGTGGATGAGAGGTGAGCCCCCTGGATGCTCCAGCTGCCCCTCTGTGGGCCGGGGGGACCACTCCTAATATCTCAGAAGGCACGTTTATGTTCCCAAACCCGTAGCACTTGCAAGACATAAGACTGTTTCAAATTCTCTGGCCTCACTGTGTGTAACCAAGTCTGTAATTCTCTGGTTCTCCCTTGCGGAGAGCATTCTCCAAGAAGAGGATGGAGGTGCTTCCTTAGGAACCGCCTGGGATCTCATTAGGACTGGAAATGTTGCCAGAAACAAATCAGCCTCTCTGGGGACTGGGGTTGGCCCCAGAGCCCCTCTGCTCCTGGGGGACCACAGAGGAGCCTGGGCTCTGAGTCCAGGACCAAGGGTTTGGGGAGGGACCTTCCCTCCCTGGCCAAGGGAAAGGAAGTGGGGCTACCAGCTGCTGCCCCAAGAGGCTGGAGGTTCATATACCTACCGTGTACCCTGCCCCAACCTCTTTTCCCTGACTACCCATTTTAGCCAGGTTCAGCTGAATCTGAAGGCTGGCATGATCAGGTATGTCAAAACATTTCTCAGAAGTCTAGTAACACCCAGTGCTGTCAAGCATGTGGAAAAATGTTAATAGATACACTTATGCATTGTTGATGTGAGTGTAAATTGGTATCCACTTTTTGGAGGGTATTTTGATAGTATCTATTAAAAGGTGAAACAGATATGCCCTCAGACTCAGCAATTCCACTTCTAAGAGTCAATTCTACAGAAAAATGTGCACATGGGCACAACGGGCTGTGCATGAGGATGTTTGCAGAAATGTTGCTTGAGACTGCAAAAAATAAGTTAAATTAAAATTAAAATCAAAAACACTAAACCAAAAACGAAGCACCTGGCCTATATCCCCACTCTATTGAGGTGTAATTGACAAGCCTGGGCCTTAGACAATATGGCAGTCCTGGGGTTGGGGACACCTCACAGCCACTAAAAAGAACAATGTAAACCTCCAGGTGCTGACTTTGAAGGACTTTGAGATGAAGCATTTCATGGAAAAAATAAAGGACAGAATTATGTGTGTGCTGTGCCCCATTTGTGTAAAAAACAAAAAAGAAAGGAAAAAATAAAATAAAGTAAAAGAGAATGCTTGGGGAAAGTCTGGGAGGAATACACCCCAAATTGAGAACAGCAGTGATTTATGAAACATTGTAGGATACAAAACTGTGGAGAAGGTTTTTATTTTGTAGCTTATAAACTTTTATATTGTTTGATTTTTTTCTCAATGAGAACATATTTATGTATATTATTTTTGTCCCTCCAAAAAAGAAAAAATATATATATGTGTGTGTGTGTGTGTTGGGTTTTGCTCAAGGTGCCCACTTCAAAATAGTCCTGCTCAGAACCTCTGAAGTGAGTTGACATTAAAATCATTCATTCAACAAACATTTCCCATGTGAGCCCCTACCCGGCACAGCTCTGCATTGGGTGCTGAGGACATAAAGGCCATCGTCCCGGCCCCTGGGGAGTGCACAGTCTCCAGCAGGGAGGGGTAGATGAACAGATAAGGAGTATGCAGTGCCACAGAAGCAGGGGAGGCCAATTCCCCTGGGGGAAGTCAGGGCAGGCTTCCTGGAGGAAGTGACTCTTACTTGGGTCTTAGAGACGATTGGGGTGTAGCAGATGGGCGGGGGCAGTAGGTCTGGGAAGGGAGTGCTCCAGGAGGGGAGATGTGAACCTTTAGTGCCTTTGGGGGACATCAGGGGTAGGCGTGGGCTACGGGGCACGAGAAGGGGCGGGGCGGGGCTCGGCCCTGGCTGAGTGGGCTTCTCAGCTCCCAACTTGGAATCATCACTCTGAGGTGCCAGCCACCAGCAGAGGGCACTTCAGCCTCTTCAAACTGCAGAACCTGGAGCCGGATGGAGGAGTTAATCAAATGGCTTCATGTTGCCTCCAGGCTCCGGGGCTGCGTGCGGAGGGCAGGGGGAGGACAGGCTCAGGGGAGCGAGTGAGGCCCTGACACAGAGCGCCACGATGCAGCACGAGGAGGCGGGTGTGAGAGGCCCCCACCAAGGGTCCCTGAGCCACCGGCCGGTCCCGAAGGGGCATTTCCAAGCTCCTGACTTGTGCAGCGAGGCCAAGGACTAGACCATCCACGCAGGCCGCGGCTTTCCTCCCAAACACAGGAAGCTGAGTTGGAAAAGAGAGAGACTCCAGTGAGAATGTGAGTACATCGTGGCACAGGGGGCTCATGCCCACGGGGAAAGGAACGGCTGGACTGGAGGACAGTGTCAGAGAGGATGCTGCTTGGGCATCAGCGGGGGCGTCAGTCACGCGGCCTCTCTGCCTGTCCCCTCTGCCACCCCCTCCTGCCTGTGAGCTCCTTGACCTATCCCGAAGGTGGTGTCAGTGCTGAGGGTTCTCCACAGGTGAGCGACACCGTCGGAGGCCACGTGGCAGGTAGGCTGTGGCTGAAGCTGGGAGACCCGTGCAGGCCTGCACAGCGCCGCGTTTGCAGCCGAGCGGGGACAGTGTTAGGGGAGGAGCCGGGACTCCTCCATTTTGGAGGTGGGTTGACAGATGGTCAAGCAAAGCCAGGCTTGAGCCGGGGCTGGGGTCGGGCTGGGCCAGCCACAGGGAGAGAAGACAGAAGGCCCTCCTGTCCCCACCAGCCTCAGCTCCCTCCACCGCCCTCACCCCCGGCCCTTGTGCCAGTCCTCCGAAGTTGTCCAGGGAGCATGCACAGACAGGTGTGGCCAGAATCCACTCGAGATCTCTGGAGTCTCCAGACCATCCTTCATTTTCCCGCCTTTGTAGATATCATGTCCTCCACCTACAGCCACACCCCTACTTCTTTTCTGGCAAACTCCTACTCATCCTTCAAGACCCACTGCAAGTATTGCCCCTTCCAGAAAACCTAAACCACCCATCCTCCAATCCAGGATTGATTAAGCCCTGGGACTCCCACAGCTCCCTGGACTGCCCCCCGGATTTCTTTGTTCCTCCTCTTTCTCCCCCAAAGCCCAGGGATGCTTCTTCCCACAGTGGCTCTAAGATCACATCCCCACCCTTATGCCATCTCCACCCTCCAGCCCCCGTGAGAAGCAAGTTAAGCAAAGACGAGTTAAGCTGACCCACTTGGGACCACAGTGTGTTTGTAAATATTTCAGGCGTGGAGGGGGTTGCCATGTCCAGTGCCCAGAAGGAGCTTGACAGTTAGAGGCACAGTGAGCACCCAGGTTCCTTCGGGCTCAGGGCGGGAGGCTCTGCCTGGTACATGCTCACGTGCGGACTCAGGTGTCTGAGCACATCAGCACCATGGCGACGGCTGAAGAATGTCTTTTTCATGACTGCGTGGGTCTCAGATTCTTCCTGACCCCGTTTCACGGCGGGGGGGTGGGATTCAGAACGCATGATGGGCATACCCTGCAGCCCCCCAGGGCCTCCAGGATGTGTCCCCAAAGATGGGGGTGCAGAGATGGGGGCCTGGTCCAGGGTCGCCCAGCCAGTGGGGGCAGAGCCCTTCCTCCCAGTGCCTTGCAGGGCGTGGTCTTGGCTCAGAGCTCAGAGGTCGCCTCACTGCGGCCCACACAGGCGGCTGGGCAATGAGTCTGGCTCTCGGCTCAGTCGGCATTTGCTAGTAGTTTAACAGCAGCTCAAACTTGTTGAGCACCTACTGTATACCCTGGCACTTCACATGGTGAGGGTGGAGGGTGGGCAGCCTGAGTGTCAGCTGGTCACTCTTGATGTCAGATGGGTGCAGTCCCACCTGACACCCCGATGAGGTGAACCTGTGAGAGTTGGTTCTACTGCCCCTGTTGGAGGAGCAGCAGGCCTGGGGACGGGCCCAGTTAAAGGACTCCATCCTGGGGACAGGGGACGGTGCAGGCTTTTCACTCTTATCTGCCTCCTAGTCCAGCCTTTGTGGGATTCCAAGTTCAAGGTAGGCAAGGGTATGGGTCATCACTGGGAGACACTGCACTAGTCTCTGAGACATGCTGGGAGAGAATCCAGGCCGGTGCAGGGAGGGCATGGGGACAGTGGGCTTCAAGAGATGGCTGAGCAGCAGTTCTGGCAGGAGAGGACCCTGCTGTGACATTTGGGACATTCCAAGTGGCCTGTTGGGAAGCCAGCACTTGCCTGCCGGGCTGGCCCCTCTCCCCCACCTTTCATCCAGGAGCCTGCTGCCCTCTGAAGGCCACCCTGAGCTCCAGAGCCCCGTCCTGGGTGCGGGCTGGAATGGGCGCTCAGAGGTTCAGCATCTGCCTCCGGAATATGCAGGAAACAGAGCCCACAGGCAGCCATCCCCCTGTCCAGAGGACCCGCAGACACCTCTTTACAACAGCTTTAGTGGGGAGATGCCGCCTGGAGAACGCGCCCAGAGACCGGCCTGGAGGTGACGGCAAAGGCAGATCATCCGCTGACTGCCCCCCACCCCCAGCACTGCTCAGCCTCCGGAGCAGGGGCTGTGAGAGGGCTGGGGACACGCCCCAGAGGCCCTTCGGGGGCCACCGGACACGACCATCCTGCATTATGAATCACTGCCACTATTTTCAGCTTCTTGGTCAAGGGCAGTTCGGTCTTTCTGGGTCGTCTCTGACTTAGTGAGAAGTGCGGGCCTCTCTGACCCTGGCACTGGGGACACGACTGACAGCAGAGAGGCCCGAGAGGCAGGTGGCACTGGTCCGCTCCTGGGAGGGTCCTTGATGGCCCCTGGGGTCTAGACAGTGAGTCTCAGATCCCAAACCCTGGGCCTCCATCACCCCTGTGGCTGGGGAGAGCTGCAGCATCATTTTCTCTGCTCCCTTCCCCCCAGATGCGAAAGAACAGGTAGTAAAACCTGAGTCTCACCCCTCCCCGGCCCCAGCCCCCAGGTCCCCTCTCAGGGGCAGCCACTGTTTCCAGTTCCCGGCGTCTCCTTCTGGAGATGGTCTGGGCAGCTCCAAGCAGTGATACAGACACTCTCTTGACCCCTGCGTCTTGTGCACATTTGGACAAGAGTGGCAGCATTCCCCATCTGACCACGGCTCCGTGCTGGCCTTTTCCACATGATTTATTTTAGTGGTCAGCCCACGGCAGTCTGTGAATGAGCTCCCATTTTTATCGGCTGAGTAAAGACAGGCTCTTACCTGGCATCCCCAACTCTCATCTCTCGGTCCTGAAGTCAGAGGTGTTTCCAGCGCAGCTGCTCCAAGCCATGACCTTTAAATGCCCCTTTGAATCGGTTCTACCTGTACAGGAGATGTGGCACCCGTTCACTGTAACTGCTAGCACTTAAAACACCGAAGCTTGTCAACGAACGACAGCAGATGTAAAGTTACTATTTTCATGGTACCCAGCTAGATTAGGAATCTTTTTGGTTGCATGCAATAGAAATGGTCTCAAACCGTCTCAGGTAAAAGGGAGAATTTATTGGCCCTTATAAGCTGAGAAGGTAGGGTGGACTGCAGGCACAGCTGGCTCCAGGGTTCAGGCAGTATCATCAAGACCAGGTTGCTCTCTGACTCTGTCACATGCCCTCCCTCTGTAGGCATAGGTCCCACCAGCTCTGCTTTTGCCTCATCTCAGGTTTTAGGTCTAGGAGGTGAAAATTCTCAATGGAAATCTCACTGTGTCTCTGTATTTGTTAGGCAGGACTGAGCTGCAAGGACAAGCAGACCCGAAAATTGTAACGACTCCAACCGTAAAGTTGCACCCCCATCACAGAACAGCCTGGTCTTCCATCCCTGCGGGGGCTTAAGGATTCTGACTCCTCCTTACTGTGCTCCCACCACCCGCGGGGGCAGAAGTCTGCAAACATTTTCAGCAAAGGGCTAGATAGTAAATATTCAGCTTGGAGGGGCTCTGTCTCATAGCCTCCTTTTCCTTTCTATCTTTCTTTTTTCACAACCCTTTAGAAATGTGAAAACCATTCTTAGCTTGTGAGTCAGGCAAAAACATGCCCACAGGCCAGATTTGGCCTCTAGGCCCACGTGTGCTGCTCCCTACCTGAGGGCCTGTTGTCACACACATCCAGCGGGCAGAAGGGAAAAGAGACACAAGCAGGTGACTCATCCACTTCTTCCCAGCCTCAGCCCCGCAGTGGCATCACCCACCTCAGCTCCTACCCCATTGTGCCGGCCTCAGCCTCAGAGCTTGGCTGTCTGCCCACAGAGGAGACAGATTTTGATGAGCAGCTGCAGTCCTGCCAGCCTCGCTGGCCCCATCAGGTCACATGGCCATGTAACAAACCAGGGTGTGTATCAGGTAGTTTTTGCCGCATAACAAGCTGCGTTTGTTTCCTAGGCCTCCCATAACAAAGCAGGACAACCTGGGAGGCTTAAAACAAAGGAAGTTTATTCTCTCACAGTTTTGGAGGCCAGAAATCTGAGATCAAGGGGTCAGCTGGGCCGTGCACCCTCTGAAGGTGCCAGGGGAGGACCCTGCCTCTTTCTAGCTTCCAGTGGTTGCCACAATTCTTGGCATTCCCTGGACTGTAGCAGCATCACTCCAATCTCTGTCTTCATGTGGCCTTCTCCCCTGTGTCCCCTCTGTGTCTCTGTGTCCAGATCTCCCTCGCCTGTCTCTTACGAAGGGTTAGGACCTACCCTGACCCCGTATGACCTCATCTGAAATTGATTACATCTGCAAAGACCCTATTTCCAGATAAAGTCCCATTCACAGGTACTGGGAGTTAGGACTTGACGTATCTTTGGGGAGACACAATTTAACCCACTACACAAGTCTCACCCCAGTGTGCCTTCCCTCTCCATCACCCCACATCATGTGTGTCAAGCTGGCAGCACACCCCTTGCTAGAGATCCCCGACTCTGCCGCCGGGAGCCACTATGGGTCCCAATGGGTGAGCCCACTGCTTCGACCTGACCCTAGGTAGTGAGCACCCTGTCCCTGGAGGTGTACAAGTAAAACGGTGTTTGACAGTGGCTCCACTGAAGTAGCTTAATTCACATTCATTAACAAACGTTTATGGATACCACAGTGCTAGGTGCCAATAGAGAAAGGAGCTTGCAACCCCGGAGGGGACGAAGAACAAACGAATCACTGCCTCATAATGTGGTAAGTGCAGGAGCGGAAGCGGGTAAGCACCAAAGGAGCTCAGAGGTGGGCCCGGGCAGCGGCAGACACCGATGGACCATGGCCCAGGGCCAGCAACAGAGGCCCGGGCGGTGGACGGGCCATGACGGGAGAAGAAAGAGAGGAGGAGAGTGGGGAGGGGAGGGCAGGGGTTTCCCCGAGCTCACTGGAATAAGAGTGGCGGACAAAGGGGATTTTACTCTACCTGAGGGTTCTAATTTTTTTAAGAGAAAATATTTTTGTACCATCCGCCTTGTGTCTTTAATACACACAGCGAAATGACAGGACCCAAGACCGCAGAGCTCCGCCAGGGTGACTGCGGGCTGGGGGGACTCAGCGGTGGTGGTTGGTCCCCCTTTACTCTCCTGGCTGTCCGACTTCCTTAAAATGGGCATGTGTCCTTTTCAATAATAAAGAAGGGAGTAATTTTTCTTTTAAAAATAGTCTGGACGCAAAGAGGCCACATACGAATACATGCGCATGCCCCCTATGCGCAGTAGTTAATGCAGAGCAGTGGGGACATGGATGTCATCATTTGCCTTTCTGGGCTTTTCTGTGTTTGTCAAATTTGCCAAAATGAAAATGAGGCTGAAGGTCGGGCCACAGCCCAAGGACACCAGCATTCCGGAGAGGACATTCCCTGCGGCCTTTGCTTCCCTGGGCCTGCCGGTGCCACGTCCTGTGAGCCTTGGTGACGTGGAGGGGAAGGGAGAGGATGGGTGATTGAGGAGGGAGGGCAGAAGGGAGCATCCTCTTGAGAGCGGGAAGGAAAGGGAGGGAAAGAAAAAGGTGCCTCCCCCGGGAGTGGCAGGGTCTCGAGGCCCAGGGAGGCAGAGAGGGCCTTGCTGGGCATAAACTGTCCCTTCTTCCCAGGTGACAGTTCTGTTCTGCTCCGTCCTGCTCAAGGCTTTTAGAGAGAGGAAGAAAAAGTCTGTATGTTTATCTCGCTCCAGGGAATGTTCTGGAAGGGGGAAAGAACCCGAGTGGCATTTGTCTACAGTGGAAAAGAAGAAAAGCCCTGTCAGCTGGAAAGTGTCGAGTCCCAGGCAGGGCCCCTCCCTGCAGCTCGGGCCTGTTATTAATACAGAGGTAATGACATTAGGCCTCCTGATTAAGTCAGCAGCCTGGGGCCCTGCCACCCCTATCCCAGAGTTACAGCCTCATTTTTCAATTATGCTTTAATTTGAACATCTTTGGAAACGCCTGGCGAGTGCGAGAGCCCAGGAGGAGACCCGGGCTCGCGTCAGACCCCCGCCCTCATTTTTCTTTCCGGTGAAGTTGGCAAAGCTCATTTCCAAGCTCGAGGTGTCTGGGACCTCTCCCAAAATCCCGACACTCAGACTCGAAAAAGAATTATCTCAGCAGTATGACAGTGTCATCAGCTGTCTTTACACATGACATAGAAGATTTTCAGAGCCAAGAGGGTCTCCAGAGATCTGACCCAGCCTCTCCACTGCAGACAGGGAAACTGAGGCCCAGAGGAGCCCTAACGTGCCTAGGCCTGAGCAGAACTGACTCAGGGACTCCAAGTTTCTCAACCTGAGTCAAAATGAGCAAGCCCCTCACATGGGCGTTGGTGCCTCTGTGCAGCTGACCTGTCACCATAATAAACAGAGTGGTCTTTGCCTCCGGTGCACAGATTAGGGGCCCAGGGGGTGGGAGTGCAGGTTCCGTCAGTTGTTTCCTCCTGGATACCTTCTTGCAGTTCACAGAGCTACCACCAGGTGGCCCCAGCGCTGCCGGCCCTGTCTGCAAGATCCAAGCTTCGGGCTCCACTTCCAAGGGCTGCAAGGTCCTGGTGACAGTTGCTTCCCCACCTCCCCCAAGCCACTGTAATGTCATCAATGCAACAATGCAAATTCAAGTCTCTAATCTCAGCAGTGCAGGAGCAGGAACACAGGGGGCCTGGATGTGTCTTTTCAGATGTGACATGTCCTGACTGTGCAGCCTCAGGCAAGTCCCCACCTATCTCTGAGCCTCCCCTAACTCACCTGGGAATACATGTGCAAATGGCCACCTGCTTCACAGAGTTATGACGGTCATGGAGGTGAAGCCCTGTGGGAGTGGAGACCCAAATTTCCCAAACTTCAGGTCCTGAGTCCCCCAGGAGCTTATGAGTATGCACAGCCCTCGGCCATCCCTGGACAGTCAGCCACAGAAGGCTTAGAGTGAGCAGACCCGAGGGAAGGTCAGTCCCTCCCGCCGCTATCACCGTCCTGAGGGGAGAAGGAGGCATGAGCCACTGGCCCAGCCCAGAGTGACCCCCACCCACCACAGCTGCCTCCACCCAGAGGGCAGAGGAGACGTCACCACGACAGTCGCACACCGGGCTCACAGTCTGGCTGGAGGCGGACTTACAGTCAGTTACGACCCTGCTTAACCTGTCACACCCGGGCGCGGCACCTGCTGGGTGCTGCAGTCCGTCCGCGTGAGGCACCTGGCAAGGCGACTGTGTCCAGCCACTGCTGAGAGACTGGCGTGTCCATGATTCACCCTACAAATGAAAGCGGACATCAGGTTCTTCCTATGCAAACATCACTCTCATGCTCTGTGTGACAGGCTTTCTAGAATGTTCTAGTGTGCAGTTAGAGCAACCACACTGAGAACTGGGTCCAGCTCATGGGCATGTGTCCTCCTGTGACTGCCTTGGGACAGTGGAAAAGATTGAGATTCTGGGAGATTCGGGTATTAAAATCCCACTGGGGGTTTTAGAAACGCCCCTCGGAGAAGGGGGCATTTGAGCAGGGTCTCCCAGGGTAAGGACGGAAGAGCAGGTCAGGAAGGAGAGGAGAGAGTGTTCCGGGTGGGGTGAGCAGTGTGCGGAAGGGACAGAGGCTGCAAACACCTGGTGGGGACGACATGTGTTTGTTTGTACGAGGCTGGATATGACGGGTGCTGGGGGGAGAGTTCCGCAGGGCCTGGGTCTGGAAGGGTGGAGCGGATATGACACTGAAATCCACAAGGGCCTGTGAAGGTTTTTCAGCTCCATGAGGACAGAAACTGGGGACAAGGAGGCCAGAGAGTGGCCATTGCTGTCACCCAGGAGAACCTGGGGGCCAGAGCAAAGGGAGTGACTGCAGAGATGGGAAGCAATGCCAGATGACGGTGACATTCAGGACTCGAGATCTATGGGACACAGCCTCACACCAGGAACAGACAGGCCAAGGACCATGTGGCAGCCAGGCTGGCTGAGAACCTGGGGCGGCAGGAGGGGCAGAAGAGGGGGCAGGGCATGAGAGGCTCTGATGGCTTGTGCTGGGGTGACCAGCACTCCAGGATGGCCCCTTGGGAGGAGGATTCTGGACCAGCAGGGAGGAGAATGGATTGGCACGAGGAGCAGGAGAAAGGTTAGGATGTCGGTGTTTTGGAAAAGTTCCCTAGGCAATGGCGTGCAGGGTGGATGGCAGAGGACAGGGTGCAGAGGTGGATGTGCGTCCGGGAGCGTAGGATGACAGATGGCCCCGGTACAAGTGAAACCACAGGCAGGTTCATGGAAACTTCCAGGGCCAGAGCCGGGTCTTCAGAGGAGTCACTGAAGAGTATTTGGGACCAATTCAATGTTTGATTGTGGATAAGTCCCTTCTCTTAGCCTTAGTTCCTTATTTATGGCATAGAAAGAATCCACATGAGCTGGTCTCAAAAGGCTTCTCCAGTGGACCTTCTGGAATTGTCTAACTGGGAGTATCCCCATTCCTTAAGGAAAACACCAGCTAACAAGGACCTGAAGACATGTATACTGCATATGGGCCTCTTCTGGACATGCTCTTGGTGCTGTCAGGAGAATCTATTTCACGTGGCTTCTAGCCAGGTCTGCTGTGTATAGTTGCACAGGCTGTGCACTGCACAGCTCCAGTCACTGCCATCCCTTTAGGCTAGAGCATGGTGCAGCAGCAGCTCTGCTGAGACCGTCCTGGCTATTCCATGACACAGAGTACCTGGAGTGTCTACTTGCTGACACCTGGAATCTCTCCCCTTGACATGACTGGAGAGAATAGGAAGAGCTTAGAATCAGGAAGCCAAGGACTTAAATTCTAGGCCGACCTGCTGTGTTACGTGCAAGCCCTCCCTTCTCTGGCCTTCTGTCTCCTTCTCTATAAAGTGGCCGGGACAAGCTCTGAGTTCTCACTGCTGGAATCATTCGTCTCTGTGGAACTTGCATGTGGCCTCCCTCAGCCCGTCTCAGACCAGCGCTGGGATCTGAACTTTTCCACCGGCCTCTGAGCTGCAGAGCAGAGACGCTGCTGGGCTCAGTCCAACCCACATCCTCCCCAGAGCCCCAGGGGACTCACTCTCTGCATTGACTGCTTCCTTTAGGCTGTGGCCTCGACCGCCAGGCTGGCATTAAGTGTCCAGGCTGGGCAGACCACAGGCCACAGCACCTGACAGCCGGGTGGTTCTTGTTCAAACTGGCATTATCTCCTTAAATCCCATCAGTGAAAGGTTTAGATTTGCTGGCTAGGAAAACAGACAGGACAGTCTTCATCTAGGAGGCCCTCTGTGGATTCGTTGCTTTGCAGGTACCCAGCCCGTTACAGAGCACTAATCAACATGACAAGTAGCATGTTCTCCACACTTTCAGTCTATGAAGCCCTTTCCACACTCATTCAGTCATTCAACAAACACTGAAGGCATCCTTTGGTTTAGCTCATTAGTGTCGTGGACATGAACCAGCTCCAAGTACTGTCCGAATTGCCCCTTGGCTCATAACTCATTTGATTTGCACAACCACCCTGCAAGGTAGGTATTATCACCCCCATTTTGCAGAGTAGGAAACTGAGGCTAGGAAGTTTAGGTGACTTGTTCAAGATCGCACAGCTAAAGGCCAAGCTAAGACCTGAACACGGCAAGAGACTGTACCGCACAGGGGTTCTGCTCTCCCCTGTGGGCGGGGGCCTGGGACCAGCACCTTCCCTTTCTAGGTCTCCATTTCCTCATCAGCATATCGAGGGGTGACCAGGAATGGTGACCCGGCTCTGACATGCACAGATCCTGTGAGCCCAGCTCTGCTGCAGATTTGGCAAACCAGAGAGTTAGCCTCAGAAGTCCAGTTGGCAGGTGTAGAGCTCTAAATCAGAAGAGACACTGCCCGACAAGCCGACGGGGCAAGCAGGCATCTGGGCCAAGTTGGAAATACGCACAACTCACCCTTATAAGCTATAAACACGCAGCCGTCCGGTTCCCGCTGCCTGTCACCAGGTGCGCGAGTTGACGTCTGCCGTCCTGGAGCCAAGTTTCAGCTGCAGCAGATGTTTCGTTTCTCTCCACAGAGCTCCACGTTGTAAATCAGGTGCTGGGGGGACAGGGGGAAGGGGCTGCCGAAGGCTGGGCCTGGCCAGGCTGTGTGCCGGGTGCCGGGGCCGCAGCCTCCAGACTGTGGAGAAGCGTGGGGGGCTCCTCAGACAGCAACGGAGCTCAGGGCATCCCGTCCATCTGGTCAACTGCCCCAGCCCGGGGACCCAAGTGCACAGCTCAGCGTTAGGGGCACGACAGCAGCGCATGGGGGCACTGGCCCTGTGCCCAGTGGGGGCTTCCATCTGCCTCTCCAGAGCCACCGTGCCTCTCCGCGCTATTCCGCGGCCCAGGAGGGTGGGCTCTATGGACCGCACTCTAGGACTCCTTGACCCCTGGCTCTTGGTGGGTTCCCATAACAGTGGGCAGGGGCAGGAGGTCAGAGGCGCCAGGAGACGGAGGAAGGGCCTTTAGTCCCCTGGCCCTGCCCCGGCCCTCCTACCAGGCTGCCATCTCCCACAGCCTCTCCCCGGTTTCGGTAACCCATTCCCCTCCTTGCCCTCCCGGCTGTCACCAGCCTTGTGACACTGCCACCATCCCTGGTTCACATCCTTTAACCTCCCACAACTTTGTAAATATTCCCCTTTTTAAACTTACGGCCTCTTGCACGTAAGCCGTGGACTTCCCCAGGATGCTGGCTGATGCAACCGTTGATTGTACATCAGTTTTAAGATGTAGCATCATTCCAAGCCCCGCTAAGGAAGCATAAACCACTACCGTCAACGATGACACAAACTAGACCCGTAAGCAATGACACCGTGCTTCCTGTCACTTTACATTTTTATTTTATATTTATCAAAAGAGCTGTTTTAGGCTTGTTTAGATTTAGGATTTTGAGGGTTTTTTTAAAAATCATGTATCACTTTTGTGCAGACATAAAAGGAAAATATAAGCAAAATAAATCAGTTAAGATGTTCCCGAAACGTCTTCACAGTCAAACCCGACTGTCGTGAGCTATGTTTTGCTTCAGAGTTCTCAGTGCCCACGTTGTCTGCATGGACCTGGCTCTGGGCCACGAACGCCATGGTCAGTGCCACGTTTCTTAGAGGAGCGTCCCACTGTTGTCTCTGGGATTTTTTCTTCCCAAGCCACTGCTCACATTCTGCAAATTTTAATGTGCATGTGTGGGCAATGACAACTTCATTATGACTGTCACCTGTGAGCAGCAACTGTAAAACGCACCTCCACTTTAGAGATGATAAAACGTGTGTGTTAGAACCAAGGAAACACGGGTTTTAACTGTGTTGACCTCAGGCAAGTCAGTTTGCCTTTCTGGGCCTTAGCATTTTCATTTGTAAAAAGGTACATGTACCGAATTTCATCATCTACAGATTTGATGCAATCCCAATCAAAATCCCAGCAAGTTATTTCACGGACATCAACAAACTGATGCTAGAATTTACAGGGAAAGGCAAAAGACCCAGAAGAGCCAACATAATATTATTGAAAAACAACAGAGTCAGAGGACTGACACTAACCAACTTCAAGACTTACTATAAAGCTACAATAATCAGGGCAGTGGGTGTTGGTGAAGGAATAGACAAATAGATCAATGGGACAGATAGAGAGGCCAGAAACAGACCCACAAAAATAGAGTCAACGTATCTTTAACAAAGGAGCAAAGGCAATTCAATGAAGAAAGAAAAATGTTTTCAACAAATGATGGTAGAACAACCGGACATCCACATGCAAAAAAAGAAGAAAATTAATCTAGACTTTACACCTTTCATAAAAATTAACTCAAAATGAATCATGCGCTTAATGTAAAACACAAAATAATAAGACTTCTGGAAGATAACATAGGTGACGTTGGGTTTGGCAATGAGTTTTTAGATACAACACCAAAGGCACAATCCATAAAAGAAAAAATTGATATGTTGAACTCATTAAAATGAAAAGCTTCTGCTCTGCAAGAAAACACTCTTAAGAGAATGAAAAGGCAAGCTACAGACTGGGAGAAAATATTTATACAAAGTACGTATCTGATAAAGGACTTGTATGCAAAATACACAAAGCACTCTTAAAACTCAACAGTAAGAAAACGAACAGCCTAATTAGAAAGTGAGCGAAGACCTTACCAGACACCTCACCAAAGAAGATACACAGGCCGCAAATAAGCACATGAACAGATGGTCACCATCGTATGTCATCGAGAAACTGTAAATTAAAATAACAAGGAGATGCCACTACATACCTATTAGAATGACCGAAATCTGGAACAGTGACACAACCAAATGCCGACAGAAGGTGTGGAGCACAAGGAACCCTCATTCATTGCTGGTGGACATGCAAAACGGTGCAATCACTTTGGAAGACAGCCAGACACAAAGCTAAACATAGTCTTTGTTTATGTTTAGCTGAAACACAGATCCAACCATTATGCTCCTGGGTGATTCGCCCACATGAGATGAAAAAGTGTCCACATAAAAACCTGAGTGTGAATGTTTATAGCAGCTTGATTCATAATTTCCCAAACATGGGAACCACCTAGATGTCCTTCAAAAAGTGAATGGATAAATAGACCGTGACACACCTGTATAGTGGAATATTACTCAGCAATGAAAAGGAATGCGCCATCAAGCCACAGAAAGACATGGAGAAATTTTACGTACAGTATTGCTTAGTGAAGAAGCCAATCTGAAAAGGCTGCATACTGCATGATGCCAAGGATGTGACATTCCGGAAAAGGCAAAACTCCAGAGACATTAGAAAGATTAGTGATTGATTGCTGGGGGGATGGTCAGGTGGAGCATGGGGGGATTTTCAGGGCAGTGAAACTTTCTGTGTGATACTGTAATGGTGGCCACGTGACGTTAAGCATCAAAGCCCACAGAATGTCCAACACCTAGAGTGAACCCTAATGTGAACTCTGGACTTCCAGTTAATGCAAAGATTGGTTCATCCATCTTAGCAAATGTACCACACTAGTGCAAGATGTTAATAATAGAGGAAACCAGGGGTGGAGGAGGGAGGCATACAGGAGCTCTCTGTACTAACCCCTCGATTTTCTGTAAACCTACAGCTTTCCTAGAACATGAAGTCTATTTTGAAAAAAGATACATTTATAGCTATCTACCTCATAGGGCTGCTGGGAGGCTAAATGTGATAATGTATGACAAGCACTTGGTACAGGACCTGAGGTTTAAAAGGTGATCAGCTAATGCCCACTGCTGTGGGTGTTGTGATGGTCACTGGAGCCCCTGTGGTTAGTGTCGTGGATGTTGGTAAGGTTATGGTGTCGGTTGTTAAGGTCGTTGTGGTCATTGTGAAGGTCGTTGGGGCTGTTGCTGGGACTGTAGCTGCGGTTGTTGGAGTTGGCGTGGTGATTGGATTTGCTGTTACGACAGTTGGAGTTGTGGTTGTGGCTATGGCTGTAGGGTCAGTGCTGTATCTGTGGTTGTTGCTATGGTTGTTGGATTGTGTGTCTTGTGGTATCCTGGTGGTGGCTGTGGTTGTGACAGCTGTTAAAGTCACGGGGTTTGCGGTAGTTGTTGGGATCATGGTGGCAGTTGTCACGGCAGTGGTTTGACCTTGACCAGCCTGCATGGGGCTGAGTCTGGACTTTGTCTCCCAGGTGAAGACCTTGGTTAAACACTTTGGAACTTACAGAGTTAAGATCTGAATTTCTAAGAGCCTTCAGTTTTGTCAGATGATAAGATTTGGACAAAAATTCGGTGAAAAGGGGGCAGATGTCCTGGGAGAATGGAATAAGCGGAAGTAGCAGGAAATGAGGGTGTGTCAGGTAGGAAGGGCTAGCTCTGCGGAGCACTGGGCTGGGGACGGACCACTGCAGATCACCTGCTTTCATGGAAGTGACATTCCAGAGTGTGGCTCACCATGACAGAAGTCTATAGAAGTGGCCTGTTTTTTAATGGGAAAGAACAGACTTTTACAAATTAAATGGAGAGAGGACCCAGCCATCCTCTGGATGAAGTGGGCTTGCCAGTTAAACAGCATCTTTGGGTCTTTGGAGGAAGGCACTACAGATCTGGCCCTGGGGTTACCGCCATCCCCGTCTCCCTCCTCTGCACACCTGACGGCAGGCGCTGGAGACGGTGTTGGCCCTTAGGCTTCTTCTCAGCTCTAAGATCGCCAGGGCAGGCATCTGAATCCCTCCTGCTCTCTGCTCCGGGAGAGAGTCGTGGATCATGCCCTCGGCAGGACGGAAGCTCCTGCCACAGGTTCCTTCCTTGTGAGAAGGATTTGAGGGTTTGCAGTAATTGGAAGGAGGTGGAATAAGGAAGTATGTGAGGAAGGAAATCACAAGGAATAGGCAGGACCATCGACAAGAGGAAAGGAAGACAGGACGCTGCGGCTTCACTCCCCCCCTTGCAGCAGGCACAGACTGGGACAGACGGGCGGCCGTTTGGAAGGAGCACGTCTGGGGAACCAGGGGTTTGAAAGTGCTGGCCTTGAAGCAGTAGTGCCTGGGGGCTTCCAAGGCATCTTTGATTTGCAGGGAGAGGAAGAGGCCGACGTCTGTCCCTCTGTGACAGCTTTGGGTGCTGCAGACTGTCCACACACCCCTGCCCCTCCACCCACGCCCCTGGCCCTGGGACTTCACAGCTCTCCCCCTCAGGAAGCAGAGCCTTCCCTTCCTCCTGTGTCTGGACTGGCTGTGGGACTTGCTTTGACCAACAGAACGTCGGGGAAGTGACCCTGTGCCGGTCCTGACCCCAGGCCTCCGGAGGCTTTGGCCTATTCTGCTCCCTTTTGGAGAACAGACTAATTCAGAAATACTGGCTTTCTCTCGCACTTGTCTATGCCCAGGGGTTTTCATTGCATGATGATAGCCTACCACCTTTCACTTAACTTTATATCCTAAGTATGTTTCCACGCTTTCTATAATCATCATTTTAATAATAGTTTATTAATATGTAGCTAAAACCAGGAGTTGGCAAATGGTGGTCTGTGGGTCAAACCCAGCCCGTCACCTGTTTTTACAAATAAAGTTTTATTGGAACACAGCCACACCCATTCATTTACACGTAGTCCGTGGTTACTTTCTCCTTACAACAGCGAGTAAGTAGTTTCAACATAAACAATACGGCTCAGTAAGCTGAAAATATTTACTATCTGGCCCTTTTTGGAAATACTTGCCGAGCCTTGTTTTAAACACGTTTTCACCAAATAGCTGTCCAAAAACATTGTATTAATTCGCGTCACCCACCGGCATCATGAAAGAGCATCGGCTTTCCTGCGTCCAGGCCAGCATTCAGGGTACGGTTGTTTGTTTGTTTTAATCTTGGCACATTTTAAAAGTGATAAAAATAGCTTCTTCTTGTTTCAGTTTGACTCTCTTGGATTACTAGTGAGCCTGAATATTTTTTCCTGAATTTACTTCCTGAAGGACTTTTGTGAATTCTGTGTTCATATATCTTGCTCATTTATTTCCCAAGGAATGGTTTTTATTTGTTTTGTTTTATTTTGTTTTGTCTAGCAATTTGAGTTCTTAGTGCGATTGACATATGAATCCGTTTCTGTCATATTTGCCGTCAATTCTGAACAAGTCCTGCAGAAGCGTTTCTGTTATTCATTAATAAGGTGCCTTTGGGCAAGTCCTTCTCTCTCCTGTAGCTTCAGTTTCCTCATCTACAGGACAGAAATACAGTTATTTTTCACAGTGTTCTTCTGAAACCTTGATGAAAGCTGAAAACTACTAAAGAAATGAAAGTTGTTATTATTAGTATCCACGAAAACAGGCTAGCAGAAATCACAGCACCAACGCATTCTGCTGACTTTTAGAATGACACAGAGCAGTGGTTTTCAACCACGTTGCATGTACCCTAACGCAGCAGCGGTCAGGATTCTCTCAGCTAAAGTGGGAGCAACTACTGGCCCAGGTCAGTAGCCATGGAGGGCAGGGCGTCGAGCAAAGAGGGGACAAGTGTGTCCTTCAAAGCCATGGCCGTGAATGGCTCCAGGTGGAACAGTGAGAGCCACAGGAGTAGAATTCCACTTCTGCTCACGTGGCGGTCAGTGGCGTCCAGCTATGGAACGGCGGCGCGGGTGAAGTGAGCTCTCCGTCCCCAGAGGTATGTGAGCAGGGCACAACGGTGGGACAGGCCAGAGCCTCAGGAGTTGGCGATTCTGTGAAATCAGCAGACAGAACCAAACTTGGTAATAATGCTTAACAAAGTTTACAGTGGCAAAAGACCCACTTAAAGCATTTTAGCAGCGGCCTGCTGCGCTCAGAGCAATCTCTGGAAATGATTTATTTACATATAAAAATGAGACATTTCCCAACAGCCTCGAGACAGCCCCTGGGGTGCGGCTCTCATTGGCCGTTGCCTCCCCCGGGCTGAGAGGCTCAGCCCCTCGAAGCCTCCAGCCTCGGTGAGGGGCTGATTGGCTCTCCCAGGGGGCAGCGTGGCAGAGAGTTACTTCTCTAAAATAAACCTCGCCTAAGCATTTAAATGTGAGGCTGAGCATGAAGTACAGTCAACATTTTTATTCCAAGGACACAAGTGAACCCCTGGGGGCCTGGAAGAGGCAAGAATGCTCTGGCCCCTCCCCAGAAGCATTTTCTTGAAAGGATTGAGTTGGGCACAGCTAGTTCCACTTTCTCAGGCCAGACTTGGGGAAACTGAGGCTTAGGGGTTGGCTCAAGGTCACCATGTGAGGAAAGGGCAGAGCTGCCCGAGGCTTACTATCCTGCTGGAATTTCCCCCACTAGGTCTTTATTTGTTTGCTTTCGGGTAGCTCAGATCATTCAGGGAACAGGCTCTCTCGGCAAGCTTCCGCAGGTCTGCGCTGGGTGCCAGAGTCCTGCCTGAGGCTCAGGAATCTAGACGCTGACCCTGAGCTTGGAAAAGGCCTGCCTCCGTCCTGAGGGCCCCCAGTCTCGCCTCCGGGCTGCGTTAGGGGCCCTGCCCTGCTCTGGGCTCCAACCGGGTAGTAGAGGTCCTGTCCCTTCACGGGATCTGGCACACCTGTTGCCAGGACCTGAACTGAACGTCCTGCCCACAGAAGACCCGTCCCCACCCCCCAACCGGCAACACCTTTCCAGAGAGGCTCCTGCAGAAAAAGAGGCGAGCGATTAGAGAGGCTGTGTCCTGTGTAGGGGCCTCAGAAGCCCTCAGGGGTGTCCTAGGATTTTCCTGGGACTCTGGGCCACAGATGTGGGCCAGACCCTGGGAATGGAGGTGTCTAAGTCTCCTAGAGACGCCCAGAAGTTGGGGGAACGTGGGAAGGGCCGCCAGGCTGAGATCTCAGAGCTGATTCTCCACAATTTGCCCTGGCCCGGTGGACCCGCCAGGTGTCCATTGCTGTGTTCTCACCCAGAGATGAGCGCTACCCTGACCGGTACTGCTCAGCTCTCCCAGTGGATGACCTCTGCAACCCAGGTGATCGAGGGGCTTGCTGTCACCATCCCGTAAGCAGAAGGGTCCTGGGCTGTTTGCCCCTGGAGCATGATGCGGGCTCCGGGGAGAGAGGGGAGTCCAGGCCAGGCACATGTACAAATAGGGTCCCCCGGGGAAGGCTGGTCGTGTCATAGGCAGGGGTGTCCCTCACCAGGGAACCCTTCATTTTCCACGGCAGATCTTGAGTTAGTTTAATCTATTTAAATGAAAGACTTCTTCTTGGGAAGGATCGTGCCTCCCCCATCCCCCATCCTTATTGGGCTGAAAAGTGTTTAAACTTTTCCCATCATGCCTCATGCCCAAAAGCCTATTCCAAATTGCACTAGCTAGTAGGATTTGCATACTTTGTTGTCGGGGAGGGAGGGACACCTCCCAACTGAATTCTGTTTGTTCCTGGTCACCTTCTAATAGAACTGGAGTTGGAGGGGGTTCGTCCATATGCGTCCTCCTCACAGCACCAAGAGCAGAGGTTCTTATCCTTCCCCAGGGACCCAGCACTGAGCAACAACTCCTGGACCCCCAGAGCCTGCCACCTCCCCCACGGGTATTAATTAGCCCAGGGACTCAATCACAGTGCAGCAGGCAGGGGTGCTCCGCTGGCCCTGAGCTGCCACCAACTCACTTGCCTGTTCTGTGTTGGAGCAAAGTGCCTGGTTCCCCATCCTCTGGATTACGATTCACTTTGAGCAAGAAGGCGGATGACTCTGTGGCTGCCTCCCCCAAGCCTAGCAGTTTAGCACCATCTGAATTCCGATTAGCATCATCAGGTTTTCTGGGGGAGGAAAAAGTTTCCCCTGACTTCCACCTCCTTCCAGTTGCAAAAAGTTTGCTCATGGCCAAGGCACATCTGCACAATCACGAGTCCATTCACTGAGTGACACATTTGTTCCCACCTACTCAGAGCCCCAGTTCCTGACAACAATAACCGTTAGCGCTGAGGCCAGCGATGTTCCCTGGGCCAGGTGCGGGCACCCTGTGTGGTGGGCACCAATTTATCCCTCCGCAGATGAAGAGACCAGGCTCTGAGGCTCTGTGACGATTGCGAGGCCACTGCCCTGGAGACGAGTTTCAGCCTGGACTCGGATTTCAAAGCCTGGGATCTGAACAGCGCACAACCTCGCCACAGCTGCAGAAGGGGCAGAGCTCTGGGGATTAAACAAGAGTGTAACAGAGAACGTGGCCTGAAAAAATGACAGCAATATTTCCTCTCTCTTTAAAACATTTTTTACTCTTTCTAGAGAACGAGAATCTACATTTCTGTCCCAGCCCAGTGGTCAGGAGGGACAGGGAAATGTCCTTTATTTTTGTGTTACAAGAGATGACTCGACGAAACTGCTCGGGGAAAACTCTCCCGGCAGAGGTCCTTGGAGGAGGTCACAGGATTATGGGCGGAGATGAGACGGCAAAAATGAGACCATCCAAATCATCAACTGCAGTTAAACAGCAATAGTCTAAAACTAAAATCCTCCCTTTAAAAACTCTGCATTTCTGCTTATGATTAGGACGATGACATTTTAGACAAGAGTCTCCATCCTCCTCATTTGTGGACCAATTAATAAACTCCTCTTTTCCTCAAACCACTTGTCCTGTTTTTCTGATGTGGCCTTGGGGACAAGTGCCAGGCTTTCGATAACAAGATGATCTTTGGAAAGCAGCTGTCAGGCACCACGTAGAAGCTCAACAAATGTCCACTCCCTTCCCTTATTGGCGGTGCAGCTGCACAGAGCTGAGTCACACAGACAACTTCCCTCCAGAGTCGGCTTAGAGACTCACAGGGAGGCAACGCCACTCAGGATGGAATTCAAGTGGCAAGAGAGGCACAGTGGCCTGCCCTGGAAACTGGAGGAAGATGGGTCTCACCAGCAGAGGGGATCTGGGAAGGCTGCCTGGAGGAGGAAGCATTGGCTTCCTTTGAGGGATGGGGAAGATCTCAGTGGAAACAGTTCCTGCCCAAACCTAGTGAAGAGGATGGATTCTGGGCTGCCCTTCATCTTTCCAGCCAGGCCCTCTTAGAGGCAGAGCCTGCCGCCTCGGGATCAGCTGGGCCCAAGTGTGTGTGCCCCTGTTGTACCAGCCACTGTCACCTGCAACCCACAGACATTACTGCTCCTTCCCCAGAAAGTGCCAGTGCCCTTCAGGGGCCAGGCCCTGGCTCTGGGGCCCTGAGGACACCGGGTTCCTGCCCTTTCCTTAGGGACCCTCTAGTTTCTTTTCCCCTTTCTGTCTCCTCTCCCTCTCTCTGCCTGTGACCGAGCATCTTGAGGGCAAGGATGGGTTTTGCCCACCTGTCATGCCAGCCCCTGGCTCCTGTCCCAGCACTGTGCCTGGTAGGTGTTTGAGGTTAGAACATACTGGAACAGTTGATACCCCATTGTTGCCCGTTCTACCTCCGTCCCTGTCCATGAGGACATCGTGTGACCCTGAATCCAAGCCAAGGGGCTTGGAGTCCACCTCTGGTTCTATAACTGAGCAAGTCACATTGCAGCTCTGAGCCTCAGTTTCCTCATCTGTAAAATAGGGACAACTAATCCATGTTCTGCCCTCCTTCCTGGACTCTGGTAGGTGGCAGGAGAGATTATTTATGTGGGAGCCATTTTGAAAAGTAAACAGCTCTCTCTTCATACAGAAAGTGTTTTTAAAAAGAATTTTAAAATATTAGTAGAATCCTTTGCTCACTTTTTGACTATCAAAAGTTTCATTTTGCCAAATCCTTTAGAGCTGGGGTCCCCAGCCCCTGGCTGTGTCCCCATACAGGTCCGTGGCCTAGTAGAAACTGGGCCGTGCATCACCTGCCCCGCACCCCCCACACTCCGTCTGTGGAACAATTGTCTTCCGTGAAGTGTAGGCGTCTAGGAACCAGGCTGCGCAGCGGGGGTGGGCGAGCGGAGCTTCTGCTCCCCATCGCTTGCATCACCGCCTGAGCTCCGCCTCCCCCTCCCTCCACCCCCGCGGAAAATGGTCTTCCATGAAACTGGTCCCTGGTGCTAGAACTCTTGAATTAACTTTAGAATTTGTATAAATCTTTGTGAATGACAAGGCGTCTTCACCTTACTCTCTCCGCCGGCTGCCCCGCTGTGAACACGGGCTCCCTTTACCTGACAGTACAGAGGAGAAAACAGAAGATCTGAGAGGCTAAAGCGACACACAGCAGAAAGTGGGCTTGATCACAGGTCTCCCTCCTCCTGTTGCCGGGTGAGAATAGGGGCCTCGCTGATGTCGTTAGGTAAGATGACGTCATACTGGGATAGGGTGAGTCCCTGATTCAATATAACTGAGGTCCTTATAAAAAGGGGAAATTTCGACACAGACACACAGATGCACACGCGCACACACACACACACACACTCACACACGCACACACACTCACAGTGCTGTGTGAAGATGAAGGCCGAGGTCAGGGTGACGCCTCCACATGCCAGTGAACACCAGTAATTGCCAGAAAAGCCCCAGCAGCCAGGAGAGAGGCACGAAACAGATTCCCTCTCTGAAAGAACCAACCCCGCCCACACCCTGATCCCAGACTCCCGGCCTCCGGCACTGTGGGCACTGCCTGGGCTGGGCTCTAGCTCAGGGTTTGCTGCAGCCTCCGCAGCCCTCCAGCCCCCAGGTCCTCCACGCGCAGTGAGCCTCACCCCCGCCACTGCAGCCCTCAGCCCGGGATCACTCCCTGTGCCTGCTTTCCCGACCAAACCCAGACTGGCACAAGCTCCTGCATGCCACGGTGCAGGGGCTCTTGCTTGGCCACTTCCCTGCCGAACGCTGCCCCCACCCAGGCACAGTAGGAAAGGAATAAGAGGCCTGCAGGAGTGGCTGGTAGACCCATGAGATGCTCACTCACGGTGACAATCACGGTGACATATGGGTACATTTTTATCTGTCAGTTGTTACAGGGACCCCTGGCCATGCCCACCCAAGAGAACCCTCTTGCAGGGGCAGCCTCTTCGCTCACTGGGAAGAAGCAGGTGCTGAACCCTAAAAAGCTACTGTCTGGTATTTACAAAGCCGGGGGAAGCGGGTGGAAAGACTTTTCTAGGAACGTGTGTGGCAGGCTGGGCCCAGCCACAGATGCCACGTGGGCTCCAGCGTGGCACACAATGAGCTCCCATCAGATCCCAGGCACACGTCGCCCCTCATCCCAACTAGTAGTTCTGGAAGAACGTTCCTGAGGACTAAGCAAGTCTCCCGGATGAGGAAGGGTCAGTGCTTAAGTTTCAACAGTTACCTCGAAGGGCTGGAAACCCAGATGAGCCCAGTGAATCCAACACAAAGGCCGCAGCAGGTCCTCAGGCTCTGAAAGCACCGACTCTTGCCCTCAACTTCCTTCCCCCACCCCGGGGCACTTCCCTCCAGAGCCAGTGGGCAGGGTGCCGCCTACACTGGGGCCGAAGCATCGAACACCTTCCCTGCTGCTGTGCAGCCGTGGGTCGAGCTCTATACACGTCGTAACTCACTTCATTGTAACAGTGCCAAGAGGCAATTATTATTAACCCCACTTTCTGGAGGGGAAAATCAGTCTAAATGGGCTAAATGGTATGCCTGACATCACACAGGGAGTAGGTGGTGAAGTTAGGGATGAATCTCTACTTCAAACATTAGAGCTTTAGTAAATGGGAGCCCATGCTTAGAACGCAGATTCCTGGTCCCGCCCCCTGTGGTTTTGACTCAGTGGGCCTGGCTGGGACTCGGGCCCAGATGAATCTGCTGCAGCCAGTCCCTGGCCCACAGCTGGGGTAGGAGTGCAGCGAATGCTCCTCTCCACGGGGAACTCACTGCTCCACGCGCTCACCCTCTCCATGCAGCCTGCCCGCAGGAGACTCCCACCGCACACTCTGGGTGAGCCCCCTTTTGTTGGCTTGAGATAACACCAGGGTTCCAATCCCAACTCCTCCACATACCACCCCTGTGACATTGAGTAGGACACTCAACTTGTCCTTGTCTTGATTTTCTCATCTGTAAAATGGGGGAAACGTAGGCGCTGTCTCAGAGCTGCTGTGAGCATGAAATCAGTCCCAATGTGTAAATTCTTGGAACAATGCCTGGCACGTAATAATCTCTCAATAAATGTTAGTTGTCATTATTATTACAACTCTTCTTGTGGTTGTTATTACTATTAGACTATTTCAAGTGTATATGTCCCATCTACACAGTAAGATCCTAATCTCCTGAAGGGCGCAGAGCTTAGCACAGGTCAGGATATGCAGTAGATACTCAATGAATACCCACTGAGAGCATAAATTAATTGTTAAGTTCGTAAGTAATCAAATTCCATAATTAATATATAAATTAATCAATAATAATGATAACGATGCTGTAAGTAATAATATTGTTGATCACTCGTGGAGCACCTAATATACTTGTACACCAGGGTTCAGGTTAAACACTTTACAGGAATTATCTCTTTCAATTATCACAACGATTACACATGAGGTGGGTACTACTTGCAATGAGAAAACTGAGGCACAGAGAAGTTCGGCAATTTGTTCATGTTCCTGAGCTACTAAGTGATGGAGCTGGTATTTTATCCCAGGTTTTTCTAATGCAAGAGTTCATGCTCTTAACCACAACACTGTGGGTCAGTTTTCTCTTGCTAGACTGGAAGCTTCTCCAAAGGAATAATTGAATCTTGTTTATCTGTTTCCCTAGAGCCAGGCAGGGGACTTTAAGTAAAGTAGGCCCTCAAAGACATGTTTATTGGTTGTGTTCGGATGGATGGATGGATGATTGGATGAAAGAATGGATGAGTGGGTAGATGGGTTGAGGAGTGAGTGGATGGGTGGGTGGGTGGATGGATGAATGAGAGGATGGATGGGTGGATAGATGGATGGATGATTGGGTGGACGTGTCTTTGGGAGAGCAGATGAGTGAACAAGTAAGCGGTCTGTTGGAAGGTGGACAGGAGAACGAGTAAGTGGAAGAATGGGAAAGTGGGTGAGTGGATAAAGGTGAAAGAACATCCTCCTCATGTGACTCTGCAGAGTAACACTTGAAGGATCTTGAGACAGGGGAATGTTGGAAACAGATGTGCATTTGGAAATAAAAGAAGCTGAAAAATGATTGTTGGCAGTGCCGTTCCTGGAAGGGAGATGGGGGCCGGGAAGGCACATCTGGGTTACAGGAAGAGGCGTCCCCTTGTTCAGCATCTTCTAGTCTGAAAGGACCCAGGGCTCCACAGTGAAGGCACTAATTGGATTTCATTAAAGTGAAATAGATTTCCTAGCACTGGGAGAGCTAGATCATTAATTTAATACATGCTCTACTGGTGAAAGGCATGGGAGGGGCAGCCAGCCCCAGCTCACCTGGGCTAACAGCAGAGCTGGGAAACCCACAGTGCCATGCATCACTTAGGTTCTGAGCACCTGCTGTATGCCAGTGCCTGGGCTGGGCATTGAGTTTACAGTAATGAATCCAATCCCCACCTCCAGAAACTCACAGAGTCAGGGAAGGAGGGACCCACATGCAACAAAGCAGGGCACTGGACAAGGGTAAGCACCATAGACTATCCAAACCCTGCCCCTGGGGTGCTGGGGGTTTGGTGGAAGCAGGGAGTGGAGAAGGGTGACGTCAGCATAGCTGGTGTAAGGTTCATGGGGCCGTTTTTTACAGAAGGGAAGGTTGCTTGCCCAAAGTAGTGATTGCACAAAACCAAGGGAGAAGAGAAGTGAAGGCAGTCTGGGTTCTAGGTAAGCAACTTTCTCCTGTCAGCCGTGACCTTGCGGATGTCACACCATCTGGACCAGCTACTCTCTGGCCCACTCAGGATTACCCACCGGGCAAAGAAACCAGGCCCCCTGTGAGTTCTCTGTCTGCTCAGCTGTGCAGGAAAGGGTTGACTCGGCAGGCCTGGGTCATCCACACCCTGCATATTGCAAAGATAGGTCTGGCCCTTGACCAACTCCTAGGAGATAACCTCTAAGCCTTTAAAATATCCTGTCTAACAAGAGTGCCTCTGGGCTATGTCAGATAGGCCACGCTACCAATGAGTGACAATGAGATTGATGGTACGGTCTTGGACCACACAGCATCAGTCTGACATCCAAAGGGGCTGGAGACTGAGCCACGGCAGCCACGCAGGCAGTCCACCATGCCCACATGACAACCCTCAATAAAATCCCTGGCCAAGGCTCAGGAGAGCTTCCTTGGTTGGCATCACTCTGTATGTGTTGTCACATTGCTGCTGGACAAACTGAGCACTGTGTATAACCCCCCAGCCTGGGGGAGAACAGCTGGACTCTCATGCTTGGTCTCTCCTGGACTCCACCCTCCACACCTGGCCCTTTGCTGATTTTAGTCTGCATCCTTTCTCCACCATAAACCATGACCATGAGTATAGCAACTTGCCTGAGTTGTGTGAGTCCCTCCAGCAAATCGTCAAACCTGAGGGTGGTCCTGGGGGCCCTTGAACACATCCGCTATCACAACATCCATCTTGCTTTGTTACACGTCTGTCCCCCCATAACCTGAGGCCCTGAGCCAGGACCCCAGGTTCCAGATCTTTGTCCCAATTTCCTACCATGCTCACTGCTCCCTTTTACCCTGAGCTGGCCACAACAACCAGGGCTCTAGCCTTCAGTAGATGCTCCCTGAACTTCCTTTCCATTTTTTCTGGACAAATAAACCTGGGTTTCTCAGGCCAACATTGTACATGAAGGGCAGACACATTCGAGTGTGGCAGTCCCACGCAGACCCCTGTGAGTTGCTGTCTGTGATAACAGCACTGCGTACAGCTTTTATGGATCACCCTTAAATCCTGGATGGAACTTCATAACGCGCTAAGATGGGCAAGCTCTGCAGAGTCTCGGGACGCCTGCCCCCATCCCACCAAATCCCACCCCTGTCTGCTCACTGCTGGTCGCGTCCCCTCCCTTCACCTGCCAGTCTGAGCCCTGATGTCAGAGGCCCCCCGGGGGCTTGTACTCCAGGCTCTGGCTCTGGCCATGTCAGCACAGGGGCCGTGGGTACTCCTGAAAGACCAGAACTCTCCTCTGCAGGATGGAAAGGACGCAGAATCTTCCAAGAGCTAGTTTCCCTGGCAAGAGGTAAAAAAGTGGAAAATAGCCAAGTCTGAGAACAAAGAAAATCCTATTTGGTGACTTCATAGCTGGGCCTGAGCCTGGCCTGACCCCACCATAGACAGGCTGGAAAGGACAACTGTCCTCATGACCCCTGACTGTGACAAAGCCAATTCCTCCCTATCCCACACCCTCCCCTCTTCCTCCCCTGCACCCCATCCTCTCCAGAAGGAGGTAGGCTGAGAGGGTTTGCCTGCCCCCGCTAATGCAGGCCTGGGGATATGAGAGGGAAATTCAGACTCTCTTTGTAAATTGAATTTTTCTGTTTAGGCAACTGGCGCAGCTTCTAGAAGCAAGACTGGAACCTAAATAAAATTTGTTTGGTGGTTGTTGGTTTAGGAAACACTTTTTCAAGCATCATCCCAGATCTTTGGGATAACTATGGAAACTGACAGGCCAAGAAGACAGGAAACAGGATCAGAGAGATTACGTGGCGGAGAGGACAGAATCCAACTAGAATCTGGGTGTCTGTCTTCACGCAGGTGGTCCCACTGTGGATATTGTCACCGAGATGTGTTGGCTCCCGGAGGACTGGTCGTGGCCCCCTGGGGATGGCTCTGGATTCCACTGCAGCAAACATCTGCTCACAACATCTGCGTCCTCTGCTGGGACCTGCTCCCTACCTCCTGCTCAGGCTCCTACTCATCTGTCTTGGTCCGTTAGTGCCACCATAACAAAGTCCCTGCAACTGGGTAATTTATAAAGAACAGAAATTTATTTTCTCACAGTTCTGGAGCCTGGGAAGTCCAAGATCAAGACACCAGCAGTTTTGGTGTCTGGGGAGGGCTGCTCTGGGCTTCCACAATAGCACCTTGTGGCTGCTTCCTCTGAAGGGGAGGGACGGAAGGAGTGAAAGGGGGCACACTCCCCCTGTGGACCCGTTTTATAAAGGTACCTAATCCCATTCACGAAGGCAGAGGCCTCATGACTCAATCATCTCCCGGAGGCCCCTCCCAATATAGTTGCATTAAATTTCTAACATATGAATTTCAGGGGACACATCATCATTCAGAGCTCCATCTACATGTCACCTTCTAGACACAAATTCCAGGAGGCTTGCGGGCAGGCTAGATTATGTGATTCCTGGGGTAGTCACAGCTCCTGGGACTGTCATTCTGAGGTTACCATTTACCTTCCTCACTGGACCTTGAGCTCCTTGGGGACAGAGTCTCCACCTGTCATCTCTGCAGCTCCAGCCCCTAGCACAGGGCCCTCAGCAGAGGACACTCCCTCCTTGATGTTTATTGGCCGAGTCAATCAATCAATCAAATGCAGTCACCACCCTATGTGTTTATTATCCACAATGCAGATATGCACTTTCTTTTTATTTACTTATGCATTTATTTTTAATTACCCAAGAAGCACATAATTCTATTTTTGCTGGGAGCAATTCAAACACTACAGATCCATCAGAATGCCTCCTTGTCCACCCCCACTACCACCCTATGGCCCACCCTCCTTCCAGTCCTGCCCCTGGAGGGAACCCCATCATCAGTCCAGGCTGTCTCCATCCAGACCTTTTGCTATGCACCTACATACATTTATAACTACATATGCGGATAGAAGGCTTTGTGTTCTGTGTGCGTCTTTTCACATGAATGGTGTCCCATGGCACATCTTACTCTGCAACTTGCTTTTATCACAAATGCTGTTTCTTGGCCTTCTCTCCCTGTCAGTCTCAGAGACCCCTGGGCCTTTTTAGTTGCTGACGTACTGTCTCTTTATCTAGACTTTTCTTGGTGGGCGCTGAGGCTTTCCCCATCTTCCCTGACAAGCGACATTGCAGTGCCATGTTCTGGCCACCTGGCTCCTTTTCTCAGGTGGCACCTTCTGATTCTCGCAGGAGCTCCAGGTCACTTCTTGTCTCTCCACAGCCAATGTACACAGCAGAGGTCTGGGCTCTGGACGCACTGGTGGTCTGGGGGCGGTGAGAATCTTCAAGTCCTTGAGACCAAAGTCACTGTTCACCGTTTATATGGTGTCCCAGCAAGTGCTCACCGAATCACCCCCATAGCCTCAGTGACGAAGTGCCATTACCTTCCCAGGCAGAGTCGCTCCATGGTGAGGAGAGCAGAGTTGGCCTCAGACACTCCAGGCTTAGGGGCTTTCAGAATGTGGGGTCCAAACTTCCGATTCCTATTCTATAGGCTGAGGACAGCAGCCCCTCCCTCCCAGGGCTGCTGTGAGAATTAATGAGATAAAATGTCCCCTGTGCCTGGCTCGGGGCCAGCTCTCGCAGGCCCTGACCTCTCCTGTCCTCGCCGCCTTTAGCCATTAGCTGCTGGAACCTGCAGGGCCAATCCAGCCCCTCCTCCAGCCCCCACCTCAACCACTGGTCCTCATTTTGCCCCTACTGATGGCAGGTGACCGCTGAGGAATGGCTTCTGGGTATGTTTGGAAATATGAACTTTGTGTTTCCTTATGTAAGAGAGGATTGGAAATTCATCAGCCGCCAAAGTCGCTGATGGTCAGTGTTCCAGGATCCAGAAAGATTTGTATCCGGGCCAGCTCCGTCCCTCCAGCTCCTCCGGCATGGCCGAGCCAGTGCTGGAAGAAAAGAAGACAGATCAGCAAAGGACCCGCCAAGGCGCCGGTGCAGCCACCGCCCCCACAGGACGGGGCCTCGGGAAGCTTGCAGTGGCAAGCCTGAGAAATCCAAGGTGCTCCGGTGTCACCAGGAGCCATCCTGGCCAGAAGTCACATCAGAGAGGCCCTGAGCCAGGAAGAGAGCTGGGAATGGCATGCTAGCAGTAAAGGCCATGCCCGGCAGAGTCCACAGGCACCCCAGGCTGGTCCCAAGGTGGACTTGGCGTTGGCTGACCCGAGCTTCATTTCTTTCCTGTATGATGTCGGACAAGCCGCTTCCCTCTCCCTGGGGCTTGGCTTCCTCCTGTGCAAAATGGACCTGGGACTGCTCTTGCGCTGGAGTGCAGCAGGACGTGCAAAGCGTTTGTCTACGGCGTCAGACAAACGCCAGGCCTCACTGTAAGGCACTCTCGGGGGCAGAAACAGGGTAGCATCTTGCTCAAAAGATCAAGGTACAGACAGCGGGGCCTCAGGCAGGAGATAAGGAGGGCATTCTAGGGCAACGAAATGAGAGAGAAGGAAAAATACAGACAGGAAGAAAGTAAAGTACTTTCCAAAGCTCATGTCCACTCCTCTCTCCTTTTCAAGTTCACATGAATCCCTGGCTGATTCCCGGTGGTGTCTGTGGAGGTCAGCAGGGCTCAGGCATTTCCCCGTCCTGGGCAGGGCTGGCCCCACGTCCCACCGGGACTTGGAAGCACACTCAGGGCTGCAGCACCGGCTGCCTCTGGCTGGCGCTCGGCTCACTGGCCCTCCTGGTGGAAAAGTTCCCTCCACGCACCTCGCCATGACCCATCGCTCCCACCCTGCTCCCCCGGCACCTGCCCTGGAAGCCCCAGAGCCCCCACACCACCCCGGCCTCAGAGGAGAGGACACAGGGAGAGACACAGAGGGCCAGAAAAGCAAGCAGGCGAGAGATGGGGAGAAAGACAGAGACACACACGACAGAGATGCAGAAAGAAAAGGAGAACCGGAAAGACAGAAACAGGGAGCGCGGGCGTAGCCGAGGCACAGCACATTCTGCTGAAGATCATTCCACAGGGCGTTAGAGAGGTGTTTTTTGGGGGGGGGAAATAGTTCTGTGGTCAGGCAAGTAAGGCGGAAAGCGCAGGGTTGAACAGGAACAAAAAAGGTTTATTTCCTTAGAGATAAGAGAGCGTGCGTGGCAGACAGACCGAAGGACAGGGAGACACGGACCCAGAGAGGGCGGGGAAGCGGGGCAGGGCTGGGGGTAGAGGGGAGAGAGACAGAGATAGAGGCAGATGCGGGGAGACAGAGATGGAGAACTCAGTGCAGAGAGGCCAGGCAAAGGCAAGCGTAAAGGCAGATGGGGACAGAGAGGGACAGACTGACTGAGAGAGGAATAGATTAGAGGCAGACAGAGACCCAAAGAGAGAGAGTGCACTGCTCTGGCCAGGACCCTCCAGAGTGGAAACGCAGAGAAGCTCTGGCTTATTATGAAACGTGGAGGCCAGAGCAGATTCAAAAACTCCTCCTGGGTTGGCCCAAACACCCCCGCTCTCTCAGCAGGCCAGAGCGCGTGCCAACGCCAGAGGACAAACTCCCTGGGGGAAGACACTTCATCTCAGCACAAACAAGTTAAGTAACCCCAACGGGGAAGGCCTGAGAAATGCTTCAGCCAAGCGGCAGAGCAAAGGCCACAGAAGGAGCAACGTCTCTGCACCTCTCTGCTTCCGGAGAGCCGGGACAAAGCATCCACGGTGCCACTGCAACTGCTGCTCGGCTTCCAGAGGGTGAGGCTGGAATTAAGCTCCAAGGGACGCTGAGCTGTTTTTAAATGATTTGCCATTAATTTTATGGTTGTGTAAGAGCTTTCAAGATGAAAGATCAGCTGGGCGACTTCAAAGGCTGTATTTCACTGGTGTCAACGCTGACTCAACCCAACAAGCCACCACCTCCTTCTAATCCCTTGGATTTTTGCCTGTTCCAACAGAGAGCAGCCCCAAGGGACTTCTTGGAAAACACTCAAGTCCCCTCCATGGCAGATTTGTGTGTATCTTTGTCCCTTGCAGCTCAGCCTGTCTCGATTTCTGCTCCAGGCAAGAAGTACCAGAAGAGTTATAGCAGTCAAACATCCGTTCCCTTCTAGACCAGCTTAATTCACCTTCTATGTGTCACTATCCATAGAGATCTTTCCAAAGCACAGATACAAGTGGACCTCTCCCCTGCTCAAATGTCTTCCATAGCTCCCATTTGCCACATCGTCCACCTGGTCGCCCTTCAGCCCCATTGCCCTGTCGTACAGGGCTCTCTTATGTACGTACTCATGGGGCCAGCATCTCCCAAGTTCCCAATAAACTTAGGACCTTTCTTCAGCACCGGTGTGACACTGCTTGGCCAGCTGAGTTGTACCCTGCTCTGCTCCTGACCCCAGGAGCTGCTCACACTCAACATTTCATCCAACAGACTCCCGGCAGGACCACCTGCAGGCCCGCCCGCTGCTGGCCGGTGCCGAGAGGCACATCTGGGAAGGGCCCATGGACCCTGTGGCCCTCCTTCCCCTTTTTGGGGAGGTGAGACTCACACACAGGGACGATCCCCAACTCTCCAGCCCTGTGGAGGCAGCTCCCTTCCCCACGTGGCCACAGTGTAACACAGGAACTTGCTCACTCAAAGTCAAACTCATCAACTCCTTCCCTTCCCCACTCTGTCCCCGGGTCCCCAGTCTGGATTAGTGGAGTGAGCAGGCTCCCAGTTTCCAATGTGGGTAGCTGAGGGTCTTCCTGGCCCCCTTCTCTCTCACTTCCCACGCCCCAGAGGCCGTCAGTTCCTGTTTACCCCACTTCAGAAATGTCTCCCTGGCCTGTCCTCTTCCTCCCACCACCAACCGCCACACCTAAGCTCTGGTCTCAGTGTCTCCTGCTTGGCCTGTTCCAGAAGCACCTCACTGGTCTTCCTGCCTCCAGCCTCTCCCCTCCCCAGTCCACACCTCTGCCTCGCTAAAGCCGGTCGTGTCATTGCCTTGCCTGGAAACCTCAGTGGCTGATGAAATCTGTGCCCCCCACCTGGCCCCACGCCGCCCCTCATGGTCTACCCAGACACACGGTCTACTCTACGGGACACGCCAGGCCCTTGGCACCTCCAGGTCGCTGCACAGGCTGCTGCCTCTGCCTGGGACGCCCTCCAGCCCCAGCTTTGCCTCCGCCTCACCTGGTTCATGCTCCTGTGCTAGCACTCACAGCATCACACTGGGTTTTGTGTGTGTTTCCCTTCTACCAGCCTGGAACCCACTGGAGTTATCAGCCCAGAGCCCAGTGCAAAGCCACGCTCTAAACATTTGCTGAGTGAATGCACGCACGGACAGACGGATGGCCGGCCGGAAGGATACACAAGTGATTACCAACCCAGGCCGTGTGCTGAGGCACGCCAGATGAACGCTGCGGCTGGTCCCCAGCCTTGCAGCTGCTGGGAGGTGGAAGGACCCACAGCTGGGACGGCTCAGCTTCTTCCAGGTGATAATTCACTGAACAGGAGTTCTGAACCTGGGCTCTGCGAACCCGTAAGTGATCTGTAGACAGAATTCAGCGGTGCCTATGAACTTGGATGGGAAAAACTATATCACAGTCAACAAAGCACAATATTTGTAATAGTTTGAAACAAAGAAAAATCAGAATATTTTTATATCACATTATAGTTGTCACGGATATCTCAAAATGTCATTTATGTCCATCACTACTTTGACATTAAGATCATTATTAACCAGTATTAGATATAAGTTACTGTTGCCCTGTCTTATTATTATTGCACTGAAAAGGAGGCACATATATTACTATATCACACATTTTAATACAATATGTTGATATATGTATTACAGTATAAATGGATTCTTTTGTAACTTTCTGTATTTTATTTTATGCACTTACAAACATCACCCCGGGAAGTGGACCATAGGCCTCAGCACACAATGTCCCGGGGTCCTTGTCTCCGTGATGGTTAAGAACTGCGAAGGAGAAGTATCATAAATGGCAGAGTCCCAGGTGTCTGGGGAGGCCAAGAGAGCTAATGCCTCTACTCAGACCTGGCTGGTACCCAGTCTCTTGCCCACGGCTCGCCTGAGCCATGTCCCTCAGGGGCTTGTGGAGGAAGAGCCAGGCCCTCACTCAGAGCCTGGAGCTGTTCACCCTGCTCCAGACAGCAAGACTCCTTTTGGTGGAGACTCTGAGGGGTCTGACTTATGGACACCTGACCATAATGTGGCGAAGCCAATGCACCTCTTAGAATGTTTGCAAACATATACAATAAAAGGCTGCGAGTTAGGATTCTGGGTTTGGGCAAACCAGCAGATACATGTTGGGGCTCCCCGTCATGAGGGACTGAGGCACACCCAGCTGGGAAGGCAGCAGTGATGTGCCAGCTCAGGCCCACAAGGGAGACTCTGTGGGAGATGCAACTGTCCCCAGTGGGCTTTTAACCACCAAGATAGACTTGCATCCCTGAAATGAGAACAGGATGCTATTTTTTTTTTTTTTAAAAAAAAGGAGTATCTAGGAAAAAAAATAAGAGTGTTTGGGAATGAAAAACATGTAGCCCTCCTGAAAATTCAGCAGAAGGGTGGGAGTATAAATGTGAAGAGATCTCTTAGAAAGTGGAGAAAAACGTAAAGAAACCAAAAATAAGAAACTTAGAAGTTCCATATCCACATAACAGGAGAGAGAGAAGGACCAGAGAGAGCAGAAGGAAAGAGGAAAGGACAGAAAGGGAGAACCTCTGTCTGTCCTTCCAGACAGAAAGGACCCAGGAGCTCCCACCCCGACGATGGGAATAAACTCGTGCCCAGACCCCACACATCCTCGGGAAACTCCAGGCCGCAGGGACAGAGAGAAGACGTAAGATCCTTCCAGAGAGAAAAGAGTGAGCAATCTGCACTACGCTGGATTTCTCAACAGCAACAGCAGAACCCAGGAGATAACGGGGGAACACTGCGTAGCAGGGAGACCAGCGAGTAAGTTGACTGCTTGCTGGGCAAACTGTCCGAAACGCAGGGTTTCAAAGCGCCTGCCTCCTGCGGTGGCCAGTCTCCAGGATGGCACCTGGGACCCCCGTTTCTCATTATTCACCCTCTTTTGTAGCCAACCCCCTCCCATATTGCATCAGGGCTCGTCTTTGCAAAGTAACAAAATTCAGGGTACGTCTCTTCCAAAACAGAGCTGTAAAAGACGTCGTGGCTTCCGCCTGTCTCTCTCTCTCAGTTCTCTCGGTCTGGGGGAAGCAGGTGCCATGTCGTGAGGCCACTCAGGCAGCCCTGAGGAGAGGCTCATGTGACGAGGGACTGAGGGGACTTCAGCCACAGGCAGCAAAGAACTGAGGCCTGCTGGCCACAGCCATGTGACTGAGCCGTCGTGGAAAGGCCCCCCCCACCCCATGCCGGGCCTTCGGATGACCACAGCTCTGCCCGGCAGGCTCACTGCGGCCTCGTGAGAGACTCGGACCCAGAACCACACATCTGAGCAACTCCTGGATTCCCAAAATGCAGAAACTGGGTGAGATAATGCATATTTGTTGTTTAAGCTACTACATTCCAGGGTAATTTTGCACACAGCAGATAACGAATATACCTCCTATACGTGCTTTCTTGGGAAACTATGCTCCACCACAATAACAGGGTCAGCAAGAAAGAGGATGATGTGAGGTTCAAGAAGCCGGATCCCGACACAGCAGAGAGGGTGGAGGGAGCTGCCCAGGATGCTGGGGTAAGAGCTCCCGGCAGGATGGCCGCGCGGCAGGTCTGGAGAGCAACCAGTGCAGACTGGAGCAGCTCAGAGGGCTCCAGGAGAAGCTTCGAGAAGACAGTTAAGCTGACATAATATACAATGTATTCAAACATACCAAAGGTTTAGGGTTACACTGTTGATAAGCACAGAGAAGAGAACTGAAACAAACAAACAAAAAAATCAAAATAACTATTAATTTTAAGAAAAATAAAATGTTGTCCAGTAGGCCGGGCAAGGTGGCTCACGCCCGTAATCCTAGCACTCTGGGAGGCCGAGGCAGGAGTTCAAGGCGAGCCTGAGCAAGAGTGAGACTCCATCTCTACAAAAAATAGAAAAATTATCCAGGCATGGTGGCTCACGGATGTAGTCCCAGCTACTGAGAAGGCTGAGGCAGGAGGATCCCTTGAGCCCAGGAGTTTGAGGCTGCAGTGAGTTATGATGATGCCACTGCACTCTAGCCCAGGTGACAGAGTAAGACCCTGTCTCAAAAAAAAAAAAAAAATGTTGTGCAGTAGAGGAAAACATGCATAGCATTCTGCATGGCTCAGCTGTAAATAGCCCAACAGAGTCATCATTACGTAGGCACTGAATAACCATCGAACCAAATTTACCCCAGAACTCCATTGAGACACTAAGAAGAACAGGGAGCATGCATAGTTGAGTCGGTGGGTGGGGGGTGGGGGGGGTGTGGAGAGAGAGAGAGAGATCTTCATAGTTCAGGTAGGGAAGTCAATAGATAATGTCTAAAACTGCAAAATCAGGAAGTAGCAACAGAAACATGTAATTAAAGATACGGACCATAGAGACCAACCAATGGGGGACAATCAGCCAGGACTTCCAAGTGCTAACCTCTGGGGATTTGGAAATGGTGATGAGAGGTGTCAGGGACCTGCCATTCCCATAAAACAAGCTTTTTAAAGCGACTTCATTTCACAGATTCTAAGACACCTATTTTTCACATATTAACATCTCTGACACTAATTTTTTTAACCATCAGTGGCAGCTTACAACCATTTTTTCTTTCCTGCTGGTATATAAAATTATAATGTATCTTACAATCGATATCATCTTAGTTTCAATAAAAGAACAGCATCTGATTCTTCACACTACATGCAAGGTATAAATTTGATTAAAAAAATAAAAACTATAAAAGAAAAAAGAAACAAAAGCAGTGCAATGATGAAGCCCGCCTCTGTAAGACAGTGGCCTCCCTGGCAGGTGTGTGGGCCAGCCTGGCCCAGGATGGGTTACAAGCACACAGCACAGGCCCAGGAGGACACAAAAGAATCACGACTTTTCGTTTTTTGCTACTCATGGGTTGGATGCATAGATAAATGTGTCAATGAACTGTGGCTACGGAATTGGTGGTAGACCACAGAACCGTGCTTAGTTACCACTTTGCATCAGTTAGTGCTACGTCATAGTCAGGCTCAAGTGGACAAGTATGTATAGATACAATACATTTAATTCTTACAGTGGTTAAGGTTTTCTCGTCAAATTGTTGTTTTAAAGTCTCCAACTAAAAGAATTGCTCTAGACTCTGGTAAAGCCAGGGTCCTGCAGGCGGCATCCTACAGTGGGAGCACCACCTTTAGACGTGTTAGACCAGCTCTGCCACTTAGAAGCCATGTGTCCTTGAGCAATGCAGAAGCTCTCAGAGCCTCAGTCTTCCCTTCTGTGAGATGGTCAGAGAATAGTGCTGGAGCAGGTGGGGATGGTCGGGGGTAGGGGGCAGCCTCACCTTGCGTGTCCGCTCTTCCAGGGCGAGGAGAATCCTCGGACACATGCATGGCTTCTCTGGGCCCCAGATGCCTGCAGTGCCCGAGCGACGGCCACCGGCTGCCCAGGTCTTCCTCCTCGACACTCCCGGGGAGCGGGGGGCACAGTGGAAAAGAGCTAAGTCAAGCCCTGGGCACTGTCCTGGTTGAGCCTGATAATATGGAGACAGAAGTCTGTCTTTGCCCCGATTTTCTCGTGGAATTGCCACAACTTCATTCTGCAGATAGAGGCACTGTGTTAGTCAGGTTCTTCAAAGGGAGAGAACCGATGGGATGTGCATATAAATGGAGAGATTTATTTTAAGGAATTGACTCATGTGATGATGAAGGCTGGCTAGTCCGAAATCTGCAGGGTGGGCAGCAGGCAGGAGACCCAGGAAGAGAGAGCCCAGGTTGCAGTTCAAGTCCAAAGGCCACCTGCGGGCAGAATCCCCTCTTCCTGAGGAGGTCAGTCTTTTGTCCCGTTGAGGCCTTCAGCGGACTGGGTGGGGCCCGCCCACACCAGTGGGGGCCTTACTCTGCTTTACTCAAGGTCCACAGATTTAAATGTAAATCTCACCCGGAATGCCCTCCCGGAAACATCCAGAAATAATGTTTGATGAACTATCTGGGCATCTGGTCCAGCCTAGTTGACACATGAAATTAACCATCGCAGGCGCCATGTCAAATGCAGCCTTTGCGAAGACGAAGCCCTGAGCATCCTTCCAGGGATGGCCCTGGCCACTCGGGGCTGGGGACTCGCTTTGTGCACTCACCGCCCCGCTCTGCGTGATCTTCAACGGCTCTCGCACCGCATGGGGTTGTTGATCTGTGGATAAGCAGAGGCACTTTCTGTAGTCCTACATAGACTCCTGACCCACACGTGACTGTGAAGTCTGGGGGAGAAAGAGAAGGGGAGACCCCCACACACACACTGTTTAGGCCCCTGAGGCCCCCTCTGAATAGAGTTTGAAAGTCTCCTATCAATTAGGATGAATTTGGCTGCAAGAAATAACCCAAACCCTCCATTCAGTCACTTGGCTGAGCTGTGACGACCTTTGTACCTCACAGCAAGAGCTCCAGAGGTGGATGGTCAGGGTTATTTAATCCTGTTGCCCAACAGCCTCAGTGAAAGCCCCAATTCTTCCCAGCCCTTCTGGGGACTGTCCTCAGGGTACCACTTTGGTCCTTAAGCTGCCGCCCTGAGACACCATGTGGGGAAAGACAGGGAATGGATCTGAGGACAAACAGGCAAATCGCTGGCGCTGGCTGGGATTATTTCCCAGGCTCCACAGAAGCAGAAATGGAAGCACAGAGAGGTTAAACAGCATGCTCACAGTCACACAGCAGAGCCAGATCATTTTTCTTTTGCAGTCGTCTTTCCAATGCGCTATGCTGCGTCCCTCTCCTACCTGCTCTCCAGCCACAGCCCCATCACCTCCCGCCGGGAAAGAGCGGAGGAAGCAAGTCAGACTTCTCAGGGATGTAGGAACCACCACCCCACTGATGTTTTTTAACATGGGGTCTTTCTGACTATGAGCTGAGCCCGAATAAACTCCAGTCGATGCACTTTGTTAAATGTGGTGAAGACATGGAGGTTAGGTAGGAAAATAGCCACACACTCGCCTCTATTCTGAGATGCAGATGGAGGTATTTATGAGCAAAAGGACATGAAGTTTGCAATTTGCTCTCAAATACTCCAGGGAAAAACGGGCGTGGGGTAGGAGTAAAGCGGGCTTGGCCAGGTTTCGATGGTTGTTGAAGCTGCGTGAAGCTCATTGTCCTCTATACTTTTGCGTGTTTAACAATTGTGTAATAGAAATTAAAAATAAACATAAAATTTCTAGATGAATAACAACATAGCCTCCTAGGGGAAGCTGCCTAAGGTTCTGCGGAGTTGGTCAGTGGACACAAGGGTGCTCAGTACAGCAGAGAGATTAATATATTCTCTCCATGTCCTGGGCGGAACTTGGTTCCAAGGAAACAAATGTCCCTCCACCCTCATTGGAACAAACGCTCTTGCAGCTTCTGATCGCGGTGTTGGAAGGATGTGCCTTTCCCTGACCCCTCTCTGTGGGCCTCAGTTTCCCCATGGAACATAAGTGTGCCAGTAACTGCTGACTCCCTCGGAGGGTCCTTGCGAGGACTATAGCAAACACTGGGACTAAAAACACCTTTTTAAAAAAAGCCTCGTTCAAAAATGAGATATGCTCAGTGTAGAAGATTTAGAAACAAAGATAATCAAAGGAAAGAAAATAAAACCACTCCGAATACTGCCCCCCCGCCCCGTCCCCATATAATTAGTGTTGTTGTTTTAGCGTATAACCTGATACAGGTATGCCGCTCTTGTTGTTTACTATGTATACGTTTTTATAAAAACAGGCTCACATCAGGCAAATTTTTGTTTTTTGACTTAACACATCATGAACATCTTTTCATATTATTACACATTTTCCAAGATATTATTCTATATTTTAGTCATTGCTGTGTTTTCCATGGTGTGACTATACCATACTTTATTTAACCAGTCTCATCGGATTAGTTTTCTAGGGCTGCCATAACAAAGTACTACAAACTAGGTGGCTTAAAACAGAAAAGAATGTATTGTCTTGCAGTTCTGGGGGCCAGAAGTCCAAAATCAAGGATTGAGTCCTTCCTGTGGGCTCAGAGGGAGAATCTGTTCCACGAGAGCCTCTCTCCCGGGAGTTGCTGGCAGTCCTCAGTGGTGGCAGCAGGATTCCAGTCTCTGTCTCTGTCGTCACATAGCCGTCTTTCCCTGTGTGTGCCTGTGTTTCTGCCCCTCTTCTTACAAGGACACCGATCGTATTGGATTATGGGTCTACGCTACCCTAGTACAACCTTCTCTTAACTAATTACATCTGCAGTGACTCTAATTCCAGATAAGTTCCCATTCTGTAGTTTGAAGGGTTAAAACTTCAACGTATATTTTTAGGGGACATAATTTAAACTCAAACTTACTCATATTGGTGAGCTTTTAGGTTTTTGCCCTTGTTTTGCTATCAACAAATCATGTCACAATTTTTTTGTAACACATCTATGATTGTTTTCGTAAAATAAATCCCTAGAAGTAGAATTCCTAGGATAAGAGCAGTCAGAGTTAGGCTAGGAAAAGGAAACTCAGAGGTCTTTTCAAACAGAAAGAATTTAATATAGGGAATTGATCACGCAGGTATTGAGAGGATGAAAAGCAAAAAGATGCTGAGGTAACCCAGAGATTAATAACTGCAGGAGGCAGCTGCCATCCCCAGGATGTAGGAAACAAAAGGGAAGCGGTGATGCCACCAGAACTTAGGAGTGTGAAGGCGGCTGCCCCCAAGGTCATGCTCAGAACCCCAGGGGACTAACGAGCTGCAAGATCAGTGCTGGGGACTCTCCGAGGAGGGCCCCCGCCACAGGAGGGCCCACACTGTCTCTGAGGGAGCACCACGTGCCTGGGGCTTGGACTGCTTGCTACTGCTTGGACCTCCAAACAGTCCAAGTGGCTCCAGCTGCTGCTGGAGGGATGAAGCCCTCAGCTGGAAGTCAGAAGAGACTTCTGGACTGTCACATAAATGGAATCCCGCCTCCCCTTCTCTCACCTTTCGGGTCCCACCATCGCCTCCCATTGTCCAACCGGAAGCAACAAGTTATCTGGGAAACGAGGTTTGCAGACTTCCAGCCCTAGCGTTGCAGAAAAGAAATGTGGGCAGGGGTGAAGACGCCGGGCAACAATAACTCTTCCCAGCCACCTCCCGAAGGGATGCAGCATTCCACTCCTTGACAGCTGGGCCCAGGGCCTCCAGCAGACTTTCCATACATATTATTGATCCCACTTTTGCTGGGTATTGTTCTGTTGTCTTCCAGAAAGTCTCTATCAATTTACACTACTACCAGCAGGAAATGGAAATGTCTAGTGCCCAAATCTCGATAACACCTGAGATTATAACTTCAAACTCTGTTCTCAGTGTGATAGGAAAAAAGTTATACTTTGTCTTCTTTCATATTTCTTTGATTTTTAGTGGTGTGGAATGTATTTTGTACATTTTGGGCCATTATATTTATTACTTGTTTTGTGAATTGTTGAAATATGAAGCCAAAATAATTAAAATGTCAGATCGCATGTTCTTTGTCCATTTTTATTACAATATTTGCTTTTTTCTTATCAATTCATAATGCTACTTTATGCATTAAGGATATTAATCCTTGTTCTACAATATATGCTGCAAATAATATTTTCTCGTTGTGGTTTGACATTTAGTTTTATTTATAGTGTTTTTGATGTCAGGCTTCTCAATTTATATGTGGTTAAGTCTATTCATCTTTTCCTTCATGCATTTGCTCTTATACTTAGAAAGCTCTTCACTAAGCCAAGATTGCATAAATATTTATATTTTCTGTGTTCCTTATGGTTTTTACTTTTTTTTTTTTTTTTTTTTGTAACAGGGTCTCCTTCTATTGCCCAGGCTGAAATTCAGGACAGTGGTTGTGATCATAGCTCACAGCAACCGCAAACTCCTGAGCTCAAGCCATCCTCCTGCCTTATCCTCCCAAAGTGCTGGGATTACAGGTGTGACCCACTGTGCCCGGCCGCATTTCTAATACTAACTTTTTTTACATTGCAATCTTTAGATGGAATTTATTTGATGATGTAGTATAAGGTTAGAAATTACGGAATAATCAAAAGTTCCTCTATAATTTGGGATGACATTTTTATCCTCTATTAAATTCATATAGACATACAAATAGATAAATACAGATATATATGCAGATATATATATATAGCTGTGTCTATTTCTGCGCTATCTCTTTTATTCCATTAGTCTGTCTGATCATTGCATTTTATTACATCCTCACAAAAATGTCAACTGCATAAGAGTTGCCTCACCGCTTAGAATGGTGTCTGGCACGTGGCATTCGAGAAACGCATGTTGAATGATACAGTGGACTACTTCTGTACCAGAACCATGTTTTGTTTCTGTCTTAAATGCAAGTCTATGGGGGTATAATTTCTATGCAGCAAAACTCTCCTGTCTCAGTGTCCAGTTTTATGGGTTTAACCAACACATACAGTTGGACAGCCACCATCACCAAGATGAAGAATAGTTCTACCACCTCAAAAACTCTATCATGCCTTTCTTTTTAATTTTAAATGGTGATTTTTAAGAAAAACACATAACATAGGATTTACCACCTTAGCCATTTTTAAGCTTCCGGTTCAGCGGTGTTAAGTCTCTTCGCACTGCGAAGCAATGGAGCTCCAGAGCCTCTCATCCTGCAGATCTGAAGCTCCACACCGTTCAGCAACTCCCCACGTCCCTCCCCCCAGCTCCCTGGAAACCACCATTTTATAATACTTTGAGTCTCTGAATTTGACTTCTTTAGATACCTCTTATAAATGGGATTACAAGTCTTTATGTCTTGGACTGTCTCATCTCACTTAACATAACGTCCGCAGGTCCATCCCTGCTGTAGCCTGTGACAGGATTTCCTTCTTTTTCAGGCTCAGTAATATTCCGTTGTATCTACCAAGCTCTTCTGCAGCCTACGCCTACCCCAGCCCTGGCTCCTGATCTTTCTTCTGTCTCTGTGGTTTTGCCTTTTCTGGACTGTCACATAAATGGAATCCTGAGTATGTCGTGTTTCAATCTGGCTTCTTTCACTCAGCCTAATGCATCTGAAATTCATCTGGGTTGCTGTGAGCACCGCTCGTTCATTCCTTTTTATTGCTGAGAACTATTTCATTGTACGGCTGGATCACGGTTGGTTCATCCACTTTGCAGCTGAAAATAAAGTTGAGTTGATCCCAATTTTAATTTTTGCAATTTCATAATGTATTTCTATAGTGAAACCATCCAGTAAGCTGCCAAATGTATACCAGCTGTAGCCAACGCTGGAGGAAAACTAGGTGTCCTTAGCATACGGAGGGTGTCCCCTCTGCCGAACTGTGAGAGAGAAACTTCTGCTGTTGATAAGTCTACGGTGCTTTCTTATAGCAGCCCAGACAGACTAGGACCTAGCACATTCCTCACGCGAAGCAGTTAGTGCAGTCGCCAGCCCAAAGCAAGTGTTTAGTAATTGCTGAACATTTTATTAGCCACCATCTTGGGAAAGTGAGACCGGATCTGAAAAAGAAATTCACATAAGAATTAATTTGGTTGTGCTTTTTCTAAAGAAAGTATGCCAGCAATGCAGGAGATTGCAGAGGTTTGGAAACATGGCTACGCATTCTTTGACATTTTTCTCTTGACAAGATGGGCCTATGTCCTCTTGGCTGGAATCTGGGTGGACTTCCAACTGCTTCAACCAATCCAGTATGGCAGAAGCGATGCCGTGTGGCTCCAGAGGCCGGCCCACAGGCCACGCGTGGCTTCGGCTGTGTTTGCCCCTGGAGCCCTGAGCCGTCACTGATTAGTAGTCTAATACCCTGGAGCCTGAAGCCACAGTGCTGGTGAGACCACATGCCACATAAAGGCGCCGAGACCAGGTAGAAAGACACAGAGATCCAAACGGGCATCCCAGCCCAGGTACCAGATGTATGAGTGAAGAAGCTTCCAGATGATTCCAGACCCCAGTGATTCAAGTCACCTCCATCTTTTGGGTCTTCCCAGCCAAGGCCCCAGACATCATGGAGACAAACCATCCCCTCTGTGTCTTCTTCAAATTCCTGATCCACAGAATTTGAGCTTGCAACAGTGGTGGGATATTTTGTGTCACTATGTTTTGGGTTATTTTAGCATAGTAATTAATAACTAGGAAGGAGTTCTAGAAGGAATCTATGGGAGGGGGTGTGAGAGGAAGTCAAAGAAGGAAGATCTATCAGTGTTCCCCTAGTAGCTGGTAAAAGGCCCCCATCCACCCACCCACCTATCCACTAGGAGAGCCTCATGATGCATGGGGTTGGGAGAATTTACCAGGGTTTTCTGCAGCCTCAGTGAAATATCCCCCAAGATTGTGGAACTTTGCTTCCTCTCCTTTTATTGAAAACCAGTAGATGACTGATTTAGCCATGATGGCCAGGGATATTCTGGGTCCTAGAGAAATTAGATCGATTCTGTAAGCCAATAACTTGGCTTTCCAGTTTACACATCAGTCTCTTGTGACTTTGATATGTGTGAGTTAGCCCTAAGCTTCTGGACCACCTTAGCAGTAGAGTGAAAAGATCATGGGCTGAATCTTAGCTCAGGGTCTAAATCCCAGCTCTGCTGCTTAATAACTGTGTAACCTTGGGCAAGGTGCTTGTTTGGCCTCTGTGAGTCTCTGTTTCCTTGTCTATAAAATTGTGTCAGTAATGTCTCCTTCATACAGTTGTTATGAAGGTGAAATGAGATACCATCTGTAAAGGGTCTAGCCCAGTGTGTGACTTGTAACAAACTCCCTGCTGATATTATTAATTTCTCCCCCCCCCACCTCCTGCAAAGCTGGGGAATGGAAGCTGGACCGCAGTGACATCCCTTGCTGGCCTCCCAGCATTCCCTTTCCCTGCTCCAGGCATTAATCCTCAGAAGACCTTTTGTGAGAGCCCAGCATGTTCCCCCGGGGATCTTCCCACCTCTGGTGGCACACAGGGAAGCCGCTGGCATGGCCGTCAACATCCGGCTGCTGCCTCTGCAGACCCACAGGACCTACAGATGTCTCGACTCCACTCCTGCCCCCACAGGCTGCAATTTGAGAGACTGAGGAGGGATCAACCCAGAGCGACCGGGGACGCATCACCCAGGTGACAGAGTACAGTCCCTGAAGGCAAACAGCCCCGTGCCATCAATTTGCGGGAGCGGAGAGAGGACAGGGGCTTGGGAAATGACAGCCCATCAGGCCGCCATCATCTCCTGCTGCTCATGAAAGTGATCAACGGCCCTTTGGCTCTCACTGTAGAGATTAAACAGGAGGAAGGATGACTCCGTCGGATTTCAGCCCAAGCCGCTGCCGGCCCTGAATGCCTGAGAACGTGATAGATTGAGTGCCTAAAACACGGAAAGGAAACTTGAATCTCCATATATCACTCGAAGGAACCAGAGTCAGACCGCAGGGAGGCACATGGTCATTTTGTCTCCCAGCCTCAGGACAGAGCCCTGTGCTCGCTTAGAGAGGCCAGGCATCGGTTTCGGGAGAGCAGGGGCCACCTCTGTTTTGGTCAGTACAGATTAGGCACTCAGTAAATATGACATGAATGAATGAAGGAAGGAAGGAAGGGAGGAATCCTTGGTCTGTCTTTCTAGCTATGAAGTTTTCTAGTAAGTCACTTTGGACAAGTCAAATGGCCTGTCGAAGCCTCAGTTTCCTCATCTGTAAAATGGGACTGAGGACATCTACCCCCACCCAGGGCTGTTGTGGAGATGAAATGACATTGTATGAGGAAAGCACAGTATCAGGAAAGGCAAATATTACAAGGTGCCCAGGTAAGGGAGAGGCCAGTTGGGAGACCAAGGTTGCAGTCCAGAGGGGTAGGATGAGAGACAGAAGTCCAGGCAGGGCAAGGGCTGGCTCCGTGGCACAGAGTCCTGAGGTGTTTGGGGAAAAGACAGGTCTGTTCTGACTCGCTAATTTCACTCTCTGCCCATCCCGCTAGTCTGGGTCCCGTCTGCCTCCTGGAGACCGTGCAGAAGGCTGTGACGTGTGCTGTGACGGGTGGCGTGTGAGTCCTTCTTCCTCAGCGTCATACAAACGGTATTCGAGGAGGGAATCACTTTGTCAGCAAGGACTCTTAAGGCCTGGCAAGGGCCCAACCCACAGCAGGAGAAAGAAAGTCTGAGTTTCCATTAAATAGAATAGAATCGAGTGGGAAACCTGGGGATAAATTATTCTGAAGGAGGGAAAAAACCTTGAAGTTCAGGCTGCCAGATACAGCTCAGCCTTCGGGAAGCATCTTGCGAGTGATGTTTCCTAAAAATTACCGACCACGGGTAGGAGCTGATGTTATTCTTTGCCCCCAGGAGAAGGCTCCTGCCCCTCCAAGTCCCCCAGTGTCCCACGGGGCCCGTGGGCTGGAAGAGGCTGGAGAAGGGTTTTCTCTTTCAGGTGGGGACGGGCTGATGGTTGACTTGGACTTGCCCTGGGCCAGAGCTGTCTGAGCTCTGGTTGGCCTATTCCTGTGCAAGCCTGAGGCCCTACAATGCACTGTGGTGACTATGGGATTAGGAAGACCTACTGTGGCTTGGAGAAAGGCTCTCCTGGGAGTCACAGTGAGACAGGCTGCAACTCTGGGGCAGGTCTTGCAGGAAATGATGAGCTTCACACAGTGGGGCTTGACCCTCAGACTGGAAGTGGCTTTAGGGTTCACTGAGTCATTTTACAGACGAGGCAACTGGAGTCCGTGCACGGAGAGCCCTTGCGCACGGCCCCCCGGCAGGCCAGCGGCAGAGTTTCTCGACTCCCAGGCCAGTGCGCAGGGAACAGGATCATCGCAGTTGGAGAGAGTGGCAGAGTTTATGCTCTGCAGGAGCCGGGGGGCCTCAAAGTATTTGTAAAACACAGAGAAACAAACAAAAAGAGCAAGAGCCTGATAAGAAATATAATCAAGAATAAATACAGCTGTTAAATGCGGAGCCAAGACAGTTTGTGAAAGTTCAATCTGTGAATCTCCGCATGAGTTCAGTTCCTTCCCTTTCCTCCAGGAAGCTTTCTCTTCCCCCCCCTCTAGCTGGACCGGGGGCCCCCACTGAGCAACCCTATGGTACCACACACCGTGTGTTCTCATCTGTACGTAAACTCAGCAGACTGCACTGTAATTGCTGCTTCAAACGTCTCCTCGGGACTACAAGCTCCTTAAAGGCAGGAATGGTATCTCATTTGTGGCTGTGCTCACAGTGACCCAGCGTACAGTAGAGGCACAGTAAACACTTGTTAAGTTAGTGACTGCACACCTGAAAAAGTGGTGCTTCCTCCTGAAGACTGGGCCAAAGAAAAACAGAGCCTGGCCTCTCCCATGAATTGAATCTGTCCATTCACCCATCCATCCCAGCCAGCCAGCCAGCCAGCGTCTGTCCATCCCTCCTTCCATCCATCCCTCCTTCCGTTCATCATCCACGTATCCATCCTTCCCGCCCTCCTTTTGTCCCTCCCTTCCTCCCTCCCTCCCTCCATCCATTCGTCATTCCTCCATCGTCCCTCCATCCCTCCTTCTATCCGTCCATCCCTCCATGCATCCTTTCACCCGTCATCTTTCCCTCCTTCCCTTTGTCCCTCCCTCCCTCCCTTCCTCTCTCCCTCTTTCGATCCATCCATCCATCCATCCATCCTCATCATCCATCTATTCATGCATCCAACAAGATTTCTTGAGCACCACCATGGGCTGACCCCTAGTTTAACAAAGGGGAATGGGGCCTGTTCTTTGAAGTGAAAAGCTGTCTGTTTGTAGGGGCCTTCCCAGAAAACCATCATCAATGTTTTGGAGAAGACAGCACAGTAATTTAGAGATGTGATTTAATCAATATTTGCTGGTCCCTGAAATCCATCTCTAAATGACCAACAAAAGACAGTGGTCAGGGAAGCCCACGGACAGGCCAGAGGGGAGAAACCCAGGGGGACGTCTGATGGGGAATAAACCCACCTGCCGGGCAGGGCTGCTGGTTCCCCGGGAACCTTTCTGTTATTACTAATCCCTGGTGGCGCCTGACAATGAAGGCAGAGTTCCTCACTTCTGCAGCTTCAAGTGGGGACAACAGGGCTCAGACAATGGCATGACAAATCCTCCCTGTGGGAAGCCTTGGTGCAGGCTTGACTCTGACCAGCCTGCCACGTGGGCCCTCCCCGCTGAAGACCCCGTCTCCTCCCGGAGAACAGGACCACCGTAGCGCTGATGTTAACGCTGTCTATTCTTTGCCGCAGCACCTGCCTTCCCGGTCCTTTCTCCTTTGAAGACCTCCAGAAGGGGCATTATCATTCTCATCTTCCCCAGGTGAGAAAACAGACGTTCAGGCAGGTGAGCTATTCCACCAAGGTGGTAAAGTTTGCGACTGTCAGCAGGAAGGCAAACCTCAGTTCCTGACGGATGGATCCCCCAACTGGCCCTTTTAGGGATATGACTCAGAAGCAGGGTACGATTAAAATCCAAAGTGACATCTTCCAGTGTAGCCAGAATGAAACACAGCCCCGTGTGGGCCGAGAATTTAGGGACAGTGTCAGGATGCAGAACTGAGCCCAGGCCTGGAGTTTCAGTCCCCAAGCCAAGGAGGGGGGCGGGTGCACCCCGAGCCAGAACGGCCTCTCCTCCCGCATAGGCACCGAGGCTAACGCAGCCTTAGTCAGAGCCCTGGATCCTCCATTTCAAAGTGAAGAAGCATTCGCGAGGGCTGCCAGCTGTCATTTTTATAATGAAATTTGCTTTCAAAGCCCAAGGCCATGCTAATGACAAAATAAAGCAAACTCGGGAGGGGTGGGAAGAGTAGGCTCAGGCGAGTAGGCAGGAAAATGCCAGGAAACCGCACACCGGCGCTAAGTACTGGCAGTCGTGACTGTGCGCCTACACACGTGCACACACACAGGCGCATGTGCACGTGAGCACAGGCACACACGCAGGCACGCACACACTCTTGCCAGCCTGCCTGACGGCAGAGAAAGGGCCTCCAGTGCTCAGTCGAGAGGCCTGGAGTCTGATTCCAGCTCTGCCCCAACACACCGAGTGCCCCAACATCGCCAAGCCTCAGTTTCTCACCTGAAAATGGCCTTGTCTGCTCTGTTCCCCATGGTGGCCACCGAGCGGGGCTCAGAACGTGGCGCGGATGTCTAATGCAGCGCTAACCAGACAGCAGTAAAGAAAAGGTCTAGAGAACACAACGGAAGGAGTGTTGATTTCAGAGATGTCTACAGCTCCGAACTAGACCCTGTTCTAGTCAACACACGCAGCTCCAGTTTGTTGGCGGTACTATGATTCCATGGGCTTGTTCCACAGTTTCCAGTGTGAAGCCGGGGCGATCAGGGCTGGAAGACTCCCCAGCCATCTCAGCCCCGACTTCAGGCAACCGAGGCCCCATCAGGGCCAGGCGCGGAAGCTCACTCGGGTCAGCTACAGTAAGAAGGGAGTGGGCCTCTGAGGACACAGGACTGTCTCACAGCACCAGAGCAGCTTGACCACACAATGTCCTAGAACCAAGAACCCAAGTACCCAAGTCCTTTCTCTGTGCCTCCCGCACAGACCAGCTCCCTCGGCTCTTCATGCATGGTGGGGAGCTGGCAGCCACAGCACTGCGCTCACACTGCATGGGACAAGCCACCAAGGACCTGGCCATGTTTCTCTGGCTCCCTCATCCTGCTTCTAGACTACGTTTCTGGACTCGGCTGTTTTACACTTTGTGTTGTCTTGCATTATTTTATGTCAATTTCCCCTTCTAGACAGTGAGCCCCCCCTTTTTTGAGATGGGGTCTCGAACTCCTAGGCTCACGTCACTCCTCCCAAGTCATGGGATTTCCATGACACCCAGCTTTGTGTCATTTTCTTCTTGATGGTACTAGTGCACAACAGGTACTCACTCACACATTTGTGTGATGAACGAATGAATGAATGACATGAAAGAAATGAGTCTTTTCAGAAAAGGAAAACAGGAAGGTGGGAGGTCTAAACACCAAGCATGTTGAGGGAAGGTACTTAACCTGGAAAGGAGACTTAGGTGGCACATGAGAGCTGTACACACTTCAAGGGATTGTTACATGAGGGAGTCCTTCTCATCCCCATTTTATAGATGACAAAGTAGAGGCTCTGAGACGTGGGGCCTCCTCGCCAGAATGCTGGCAGGGAAGGGAACCAGGATTTGAAGGCAGGTCTGTCTTCACACTAGCACTCTGCCTCCCTACAGTTAAAACAAAATAATAAAATAAAAGGCCAGTGGCTCCCCAGGACAGGAATGAACCCGAGGGAGGGAAGTCGCAGAGAGGATCTCTGTCTCAATCCAGTAAAGAACTTCTAAAAGCCAGGACTGGCCCCAAGTGGAACAAGTAGTGAGACTCTTGTCTCAGGAGGTATGCAAGAAGTAGAAACTGCTCCCTGGAGATGACCCAAGGGTCAGCTGGTTCCTGTCTCTGAAGCTAAAAGAGCTGTTTTTCATCCCCCACAGAGCGCACCCCCTAACGCGAGCGCACCCTGCCCCAGTGCCCGCACGATGGCAGCACTGCAGGCTCCCAGGCAGAGGCTTCACCCACACCCCACAACCGAGAGTGGCCACGTGACAGCTCCTACCCCCGGGCACCCTACTCAGGGGGTGGGTGTGGAGGTTCCCCAGGGGCGGGCGGCTGAGTCAGGAGCTGCCTGGCTTGTCGCAAACCCCATAGCTGCAGCTGGCTTAGTGGCAACAAACACTGGGCCGGCGTTATGGGGGCGTGACCTCGCCCTGCCCACCACCTCCCAAGTGTCATTCACCCCTCCTGGCATTGTCTTCTGGAGCTGACACCCTGGAGGCTGCCGAGAAAGGAGCCTCAGTCTCCTGAGCCCCTTCTGAGTGCCTGCTGTGTACCAGAGCAGTGGACAAGAAGCTGGCCCTGGAGTCCAGCAGCACTCATTACCACTCTGGCTCCCCCAGACCACAGGTGGGCTCCCTAGCCTCCCTATGCCTCAGTTTCCCCACCAGCAAGACTGAGCCATCACAGTCATGACACCCAGTGGTTGGTGGGGCTTTGACAGGCGGACGGACATAAGTGCATAGACATTGAGCACCACCTCGATCCTCCGGACAGCCCTGTGAGATGGCGAAAGCGATCTTGTGTTAACAGATGAGGAAACGGAGGCTCAGAGAGGCAAAACCACTCAGCGCCCGATCAAACAGCTGACACTGGACTGGAATCCAGACAGGTCTGATGCCACGTCGGGCTCCTTCTCCACCCCTGGGCTCTCGGGGGCCCAGCCCCGACGTCTGAGCATCCCTTCGCCACAGGCAGTGCTGCACATGTGGGGCCACACCCGTCCATAGCTGGGCAGGGAGAGGGTCCCCGGGCTCATCACTGGCCCCAGCACGGCTTCGCCACCCAGCTGGTGGCAGGCCCCTCGCAGACAGTTAGTGCGCAAGGCGTGGGCAGATGGGCCGCTGCACAGGCACCAGCAGGGAGGCCCATCGGCTGGGCGCTGGCTTTCCCAGGGCTGGTTACTGGGGTCCCCTTGGGAGACAGGCTGACGGTGGTAGAGAGAGCCCTGGCATCCTCACAGGTTTGGGTTGGAATCTGCCCTTTCTCAGCTGCATGACCTAGAGCAGGTCCTTCCCTTTTCCAAGTTCACTTCTCTGTAAGGAAGGGTAGCAGTGTCTACCTCATCAGGTCATTGAGAGATAAATGAGACCGTGTGACATGTTGGTGAGGGTGTGGAGAAATTGAACCCCGGGGTATTGCTTGTGGGAATGTAAAATCATACAGCCATTGTGGAAAACGGTTTTGCAGTGTCTCAAAAAGTTCCAGGTAGAATTCCACGTGACCCAGCAGCTCCACTCTTATACAACGAACTGAAAAGGGAACTCAAACAAACGTAAGTGCGCACATGTTCGTGGCAGCGTCATCCACAGTAACCAGAAGGTGGACGCAGCCCAGATGCTCCCACAGACAAATGGACAGACAGAACGCGTGCATCCATACGAGGGGATCAGTCACCCGTAAAATCGAAGGACTGATACATGCTACAGCGAGTGTGAACCCCAAAAGCACCCTGAAGGGGTCCAGATATGAAAGGTCACTACTGTGAGATTCCATTGATATAAAACGTCCTGAATAGGCAAATCTATAGCGATAGAAAGCAGATTGGGGTTGCCAGGAGCCGGGATGGGAGAGACGGGGAGTGACTGTTCAGTAGACGTGGAGTTTTGTTTTGCAGTAACACAAGTCTTTTGAAGCTAGATAGAGGTGGGGGTCACAGACACTGTAAATGAACTAACCACCACCAATTGTTCACTTTAAAGCAGTTGATGTTACTTTGTGTGAGTCGCACATCATTAAAAACAAAAAGCCATCACGGGCTGGAGTCAGAAAGTTGACATCAGGTCCTGGCTCCCCCAGGTACTCCCTGGTGACTTGTCATCCCACGCATTGGGGCCACAGTTCCTGAAGGCCGTGGTCACTTGACGAAACTCAGCCAAGTGCTGGGTGGATCGCCTGGCTGGGGCAAGGTGGGGGCGGGGTGGGTGCTGGGGTAAAGTACCAAAGATGGTGAACCTCGGCTTTAAAAAAGCTCAGCTGAGCTTTCAGAATTTTTTGCCCTGAAGAGTAGCAGAGAAATAGGGTAATCCCAGGAGGGGGGCTGTGGGGTTGGGGGAGGACGTTTTAAGGTTTGGAGGTGCTAGAACAGTTCTGCGTGCTGCTGGGAATGACCCAGTAGAGAGGGAGAGAGAAAGACTTAGGAGAGTGGAGATAATCGCAAAGTCCTTGATAGTCAAGGGGGAGGGAACCCAGCACGCGGCAGGGACCCCTTCTTTGCTGTGCTAGGAGGGAAGGCAAAGAGTTTGGGTTGCTCTGAGGGCAGGACAGAGAGGGAATCCCCCACCTGGATTCTGGTCCAGGTGCAGGGGGAGGTTCTTGGCGGGGGCCGGGCTACCAGCAGAGAGGGGGAAGCAGGGAAAACACGTGGAAGTTCAGGAGCAAAGGGGAAAATGCAAAATTGCCAACATAGAGAACAAAGCGGAGTGTGGGGGGGTTGGGGCAGGCAGGAGCACCCAGGCCGCTCCTGCTGTCAGTAACGCTGTGCTGACATCAAGTCTCAGAAGTGGATGTGGGTTCAGCGATGTGAGCATTTGAAAGACTCGTCACAGATACGGAGATCAGGTCTTGGAGTCCTTCCCCCAAACAGTAGTTACGACGTGTGCCCCGGTGACCCACGAGAGGGCTCTCGTCTTGAGGCACCGGCACCAGAACGCGACGTGACTATTTGTACAAAATCCTTCCTAATTTGATAGCAGAGGCTGGTATCTCATCGCTGTGCTTACAGATTTTCCATTTCGTTGATTAACGTTGGAGTGAACTATTGTTTCATGAGCATATTAGCTATTTGCCTTTTCTCGGAGATTATTCTTCATGGCATATTTAAAGATTCTCCACGGTAAATCCCAGTGAAGCGACGGGCACACGGTTCTTCAGGAGCGAAGCAGGGAGTGGGTTTGTAGAGAAGGGTCTTGTGGTTCTTTATTTTCCCGACAGTGGCAGTGGCATGAAATGACGAAAAGCCAGTGCACGGAGTCAGGACCGTGAGCAGCATATTTTAAAGCTGACTTAAAACAGGGTTCGTGTTAAGTTGTCACCTCCATCTCCACAACGCAGACACCCATGTGCACATGCTGGTGGCAGTGGGGAGTTACGTACAGAGTGTATCTCAGCTCAGCTTTTTGTGACGACTTTTATTAATTATTGAATAATTTGATAAATAATTCATGATTTTCCTGCTGGCGAAGGCATCATCAAAAACTCGTTGAGCGGAAGTCAAGCCAACCCACAGTCTTCCTGAAGCTGGAATGAATCCTGCCTGCATTTCCCGGTATGTGTGAGTGAGGGTGTGAGCGTCTGTGTGTGTGCGTGTGTGTGCACACGCCCGTGTGTGTACTCAGGCACCCTCCTGGGTGTTTGCTGAGTGTGGAATGTGTGTGTGAGTGACAAGCACATTGCGTATGAGCATATGTGGAGCACGTGGTGTGAGGCGTGTTCGTGAGCGTTTGAGTGGACGTACATCTCCTGCATAAAAAGGGGCTGAAAAGGAATTTCTCTGGGGACTTTATATTCTGCACTTTGTTGTAACTTCTTTGGTCTCTGGTGCAGGGAGCAATAGTTCTTTCTGTCTGTATAGATCCTTCTTCATGAAAATGTCCAGATTTCGAATAGAGGAAATTGAGATAAAAACCATGCGTGCATCGGGGAGCAGTAAGGTGCAGGGCAGCAGGTGGCCTCAGGAGCATCACTTCCTCCAGGAAACTTCCCCCATTCCCCAAGCTGGGCTTCTTAGCGCTGGCACGTAGTAATTCCTGGGCCAAGACATAAACGAATGCAAAAGATAAAGACAAGAAGTTCCTTTGAAAAGGAAAACAAACCAGGCCATCAGCTGGGTGTCTACTCTGACCACTTTGGTCATTAGTTACTTAATGTTTCCGGGCTTCTGCCTATAACAGTGACCACTGGGGGCTCTTGTGAGAGCTTTGAAGAGAGGTGAGCGTCATGGGGGGTGGGAAGAACATGATTCAAGGGACAGTTTTGGTTCCTGTCTGATCTCTACCACTTGCTGGCTATGCAACAGGGACAAGTTGCTTTGTTTCTCGTAGGCTGTATCCTCAAGTGGAGAATGGAGCACTGTTAACTGTGAGGCAGGAGCAAATAAAATAACACAGGATCATGGTAAGAATTGAATGGGATGACCTGGCACAGTGCCTGGCACATACCTGGGTCACGATAAGATTATATTCATTTCATGTTCATCCCAAGCAGCAGCATCTGGGCACTCCCTAGATCCCCCAGTACCACAGAGTGGTGTCTAGCTGTAATATCAATTACGGGGAAACATGCATTAAAATCTCCAACTCTGATTGTAGGTATGTCTACTTCTCTTTTAGTTCTGTCCATTTTTGCTTATGCATTTGGAAGTCTGTTATTATGTGTCAACACATTTATGATTGTTTTATCTTTCTGTTGAATAGACCCCTTTATCATTATGAAATGTCCCTCATTCACCCTAATAATAGGGTTCGTTGTAAAGTTTACTTCATCTAACATTAATATGGTCACATAGCAGCTTTCCTTTGCTTAGCATTTTTGTGGTGTATCTTTTCCTATACTTTTGCTTTTAACGTATCTGTGTCTTTATAGTTAAAGGGTATCTTTTGGAAACAGGATACAATTAGCTCTTGCTGTTTTATACAGTTGACAATCTCTGCTTCTTAAGTGGAGTGTTTAATCCATTTACATTTAACTTAATTATTGTTATGGTTGGGTTTAAGCCTACAATCTTGCTAACTTTTTTCTAATTCTCTCAGTTTTTTGTTTTTCTATTTCTCTTGTCCTGCTTTCTTTTACATTAATTGTTGTTTAGTATTCTATTTTATCTCCTCTATTGCATTTTAAGGTATACTTCTTTTCATTATTTTTACTAGTTATTCTAGAGAATCTAATATACATCTTTAACTTATCACAGTCCACTTAGAATCAATTTTATTACACTTCATCTTTCATTCTTCATACTTTTCAAGGATAAGAACATTGCAAGAGTATAATTATGTTTACCTTCTTATCCTTTGTGATATTGTCATATTTTTCTTCTACATCTGTCATAAACCTAATATCACAATATTATTTTTGCTTTAAGATGTCGTTTATCTTTTGAAGAAATTAAGAGAAGATAGTATAAGCTAATCTTTTGTATTTATCCATATTGCTACCATTCCTGGAGCTCCTCATTCCTTCCTTCAGATCTGAATTTCCCTCTAGCATCATTTCCATTCAGCCTGAAGAACTTCCTTTAGTATTTCTTGCAGTGCAGGTCTGGCGGTGACAAATTTTCTCAGCTTTAGCTTTCATTTATCTGAAAATATCTTTATTTTTCCAAATTTTTAAATAGCTTTATTGAGATATATTGCACATACCGTAAAATTCACCCATTTAAAGTGTACAATTCAGTGGTTTTTAGTGTATTATTAATTTTAAAAATTGTGTTAAAATATATGTAACACAGAATTAGTCATTTTAACTATTTTTCAGTGCACAATTCAGTGGCATTAATTACATTTACAGTGTTGTGCAACCATTACTATTATTTCAAAACTTTTTAATCACCCCAAACAAAAAATCTGCTGCCATTAAGCAATAACTACCTATTTTTCCCTTCCTTTCCCCAGCCCCTGGTAACCTCTGTTCCACTATCTCTCTCTATGAATTTTCCCACTCTAGGTACCTCATATAAGGAATCAGACAAGTTGGTCCTTTTGTGTCTGGCTTATTTCACTTAGCATGTATTTTCAGGGTTTGTCTAAGGTGGACCATGCACAGGGCTGGCAGGTCGACACCGGCTGCTGGTGGGGACCTTGGTTCCCCTCCACAGAGACCTCTCCATGGAGCTGCCTGACTGCTCCCATGCCTGGTAGCTGGCTCCGCCCGGAGTGAGACCTCCTAGGGGCCCAGATGCAATACCTCCCAAGACCTAGCCTTAGAAGTCCCACACTGTCACTGCCACCATATTCTGTGGATGACACAGCCAGCCCTGACTCAGTGTGGGAGGAGACGAACAAGTGCGTGAATACCAGAAGGCAGTAACCACCAGGGCCACCTTGGGGGTGGCATCTGATAGACATCATTCCCAAGGGAGGCAGGTCCCAAGGTGGAAACAGAACTGGCACAAAGAGAAGATGCCACATCCATCTCTAAGTTCTAGATATGGAGGCATCAAGGTGTCCAGCCACGCTCTCCTAAACTGGGGCAGCCACAGGAGCACCCATCACATGAAGTAAGACTGAGGGTGACGTAAAGGACCCTGGAGTGGAACCCCAACTGGAAACGAGTAAATGTCACCAAAGCTTTCAGGGCCTGTTTCCCCTTAGCCACCTCCAAGGTCAGCTGCAGCCGTGGCAGGTCCCACCTGCAGTACCAGCCACGTCTTGGCTCCCCTGCCTGCTGCTGGCTTGGCGCACACATAGGGTGGCCCAGAAGTACACGGGGGTGAGCAACCCCTATCAACAGGGGGGTGGGAATCAAAGGGGGTACCCATCACTGCCTCTTGTCCCGTTACAGAAATTCTGAGACTCCTGCACAGTTTCTCGGGGGGCCCCAGTAGAACTGGCCCCCAGCGGCCCACAGCAGGAACCAGCTCAGTGATGCCCGTGTCAACTGCCCTTTTGCTCCTTGCCTGTCCCTCACCTTCAGAGCAAGCTCCCTGCACCCAACTCCTTGTCTTAGGCTCCACTTCCAGGGTAACCCAAACTAAGACAGGAAGCTTCAATTCCTCCTCCTCCCAGGCCCGTGTTCTCCATTCATAACATTCTCTGCTGTTTCTTCCACTGAGCAGACCCCGCTGAGCAGACGCTGCGAAGCAGAGGTGAGGCAGACATGAGCTCAGCCCTCAACGACCTTCACCTCGCGCGCGGCCGCCCCAGACAGAGCCATCGGCAGCTGACGCACATGGTGAGGGTGGGGACACAGTGTCCCGGGACATGAGGGGACAGGAGCCCGAAGAGAGCTCTCCAAATCAGACAGGGGTCTGGGAAGTCTTCTCTGACAATTGATGCTTGCGCTGAGAGACACAAAAGAGGAACAGTCATTAATGAGACAAAGCAGGGGTGAGGTTGGTTTGGCCAAGAGAAGCGCACGCGAGAAATGAAATGATGTTGTCAAGGAACTACTGCGGAGGCTTTTTGTTGTTTCCTTAACATTTCTAGAGAGGTTTTCCAAGTGTCTGCCCCCACATGGATGATTTCATGTAATCGTCATAACAACCTTGTGTGCCAGGGATAACAACCCCGGTTTTGCAGGTGCGGAAACAGAGGTGAGAGGTCCAGTAATTTGCCCGTGGTTACCCGGCTAGCAAACGGCAGAACTAGGATTCAAACACAGGTAGGTCTGATTCCAGATCCTGAGGTCTTGGCCCACGGAGTGCATTTCCTTCTGCGGTCAGGGGTGCATGTGGACAGTGGAGGGAGAAGGGTCAGATCTGGGAGGGCAGCAGGTGTTTCAACGAGGGAACCAACGGCAGGCTCAGATTTGCTATTTTCCAAAGACAGTTCCAAGCATTGTTCCAATACTCCCTCTGGGTTCCAGAGTCTAAGAGAAAGGTCCTTGTCCATTCTGGGGCCAGAGCAAGCAGTGTCCCCATGAGGCTGGAGTGCGGTGGCCGCGGTGATTAACGCCACGTTTTCCCAGCAAGGCTCAGCCATCCCCCCCGTTAAGAAATTGCCCTCCAATGCTAACCTTCCAGGGTCTGAGATTTTATTAAGGAAAGTGACATTATTTTTTTGTTTGTTTTATCGCTCTTGGAAAGCCTAATAAACATCTCCTAATGAGCAACAAGGGCCTCCAGGGTGTAATGATATATACTATGGCTATTTTTGACTCACACTGCTTTTTTCCAGAACAATCTTAATTAAGTGGAAGGTGCCAGTAGCCCTAAAAGAATTTACCAACCGCCTCTCAAAATAACTTTGATTAATAGCAGAGGCACAAAAGTGTCGCCATAACCAGGTCACATGACATAATACAAATGACTGTATGTTGCTATTTTTAAGTAATGTTTATTAGAATCCCTTGGCGCGTAATAAATTTAATTTACAGCTGCTGGCAGCCCGACTTACACATGGCCTCCTGCGGCTCAGCTCATTAGCACACTCGGGGAAGAAATGAGTTTTCTCTTTAATTCTCCCATTGCATTTCTCCTTTCTAATGAGGCCAGACTGTGAAACTCTTCAGGAGAGAATTCCTCCATCATCTCCAGTACAAATCCTCTTAAACGCTCAAATTTTTTTAATTATCACCGAGGCACGCAGCACAAATTCATGTTAGATAGCTGGGGGCAGAGTTGGAGAAAGACGCAGTGACTCATCCCTGCTCACATGGGCGAGCGCCCACAGCAGGGAGCACGAGAGGAGGAGGCCTGGGGAGGCCTTAGTGTCCCGAGAACATTCCAGTGGAAGATTTGGAGGCCTTTAAACAGATCTAGCTCATATTGAACTCTCCAGAGAGGAGCAAAAGAGCTCCAGGCTAGGAGACCAGAGGCCTGGAGTCTACTTCTGCGTCTCAGTTAGATTAGAAGACCTCTGAGGACCTTTCAAGCTCTTAGCAGTCTGATTCTTTCCATTTCTTGGCTTCGGGACCAAATCCAAGGACCAAATATTTTAATCAAAGTATCGTACAGAGCAGGAGTCAGCAGACTTGTACTCTACAGGGCCAGACAGTAAATATTTTAGGCTTTGCAGGCCAAGAGGCAACATCAAGTGTGTTATGTAGATATATAACAAGAGAGAACAAATTTTCACAAGTTATTACTGATGAAATTTAAAACATAATGTAATAATTAAGCACAATATTTCATAATACATGTCTACTAATGAGACAAATGGAATTCTTTTTTTATGGGGTAGCATTTAGCTTAATTGGGGTTCAAAGATAGTGTTTCGTGCCCTCAAACTGATGAAAAATGTTCATCTGTAATAACCATTTTTAGCTCCTGGGTTGTACAAAAACAGTGAATGGGCTGGATGTTGCCTGCGGGCCATCGCTTGCCAACTCCTAGCACAGGATGGGATCTAAGAGGGAGGGCTCTACAGTCAAACTGCCAGGGTTCCCAATAATTAGCTGGGAAGGTATGTCATCTCTTGTATCGGCTATCCACCCCCCAACAGTCAGGCTGCAAAACTGCCCTGGTGGACAAGGAGAAATGCTAAGCTAGCTGGTGAGTCAGTGGCATCCCCTTGACCTGGGCTGGCTCTGCTGGTCCGGGTGTGCTAAGCAGCTTTGCTTGATCTTGTCTGGCCAGCCCACAACCATTCGAATGGCGGTTGGCTGATCTAGGGTGGCCCCAGCAGCTCGACTCTGTTCCATGTGTTTTTTACCTCTGGCAGGCCAGCTGAGGTACGTTCTTCACGGTCTGCAGACAGAGAAGCAAAAGCAAGCAAACCCAGTCCCCAGCACCTCCCCGGCCCCTGCCTGCAGCACACCCACCAACGTCCCAGGGACCCAGAGTCAGAGTGAGGGGCAGGAGCAAGTCACATGGCAAAAGGGAGGCGAGAGCAAGGGGCAGACACTGGGGCCCTTCGCACAGCTTCACCCCTCTTTGCCTGTTTCCTGATCTATAAAGTGGTGACAATAATGGAAAGTACTTTATAAGGTTACCATGAAGATTTAAGGAATCAGTACTGTGATATTGTTAGAACAGAGCCCGGCACTTAGTAAACAGCCAGTGTATCTTAGTCGTTATTATTAGCTGGTTTTCTTACTCTGTGCACCAGCATCTTAATCCTAATCACCTTCTAAGGATCTAAAAATAACAGTACCTGGAAGGAACTACTTACCCTGGGGCTTATGTAAAGCTTTATGCTCAGGTATGGGCCATGGACGCCAGAGGAGCTCCAGTGGTATCTGGTCCCACTTCCTGCTCCACCCAGTAAAGAACTGAAGAGAGGCGGAGAGGAAGGTTCTGGTCTTGCGGGGAGACATCCGTGGCTTTGCCAGGCTGTCTGATCCCATGCCATCTGCATGGGGTGGCTGCTCCTTGTTCCAAGCTCTCTGTCCCACGCTGTCAGAACTCAGTGTCTTCCCCAGCTAGGTGGTACAAAGGCTCTGCCTTCACTGGTCTACCCCGCCAGCTGCTGCCGTGGGCCCCTCACCTGCCTCTCTGACCTGAGCAATGCTAGGCCGTTCTCTGTCTTTGCTCATCATGGTTGCAGCAGCAGGAGGAGGCCCTCATTATTGGGGGAGCAGAGGTACCTTTGAGCATCTCATGTAACACAATTAAGCATCCTTCCTGCAACACTGCCCTGGGGTCGCTGTTTCTTGTCTAATGTCCTATAAGTTATGCACACTCCACTTTTAAGAAATCCAACATATGAAACGCCACAGTGCAAATCATTAAAGGATGTGACAGAAATTGCTAGCTGTCTGGTTGTCCCCCAGTATCCATTTCTCACTTGTTCCTTAGTAACGGAACCCTGATTTTAAGCTGGACACATGGCTGCCTTGAATACAAAATGTGTTTCACAGCTTCTTTTGCAGCTGGGTGTGGTCCTGTGATTGTGCCTAAGTCAATAGGATGCAAGCAGAAGTATCATTTGAGACTTCCAGAAAGTGCTCTTAAAGGGAGGAATGTACCCTCCTTGATTTCTTCCTTTTTCCTGCTGGCTGGAATGTGAATGTGATTGCTAGAGTTTGAGTAGCCATGTTGGACCATGAAGTAAAAAGAACCCTACACGCTGAAGACAGCAGATCCTTGCTCTGAGGAGCACCACACTGGCCTCAGACTTCCTTTTACCAGAGCGAGAAATAAACTTCTACCATGTTTAAACCTCTTCTCTGGGCATTGTTGATCATGTCTGGTATTTACATGCTATTTTAGAGTTTATGAAACCCATTCCCATTTATGTTCCGTTGTGATCTTCCCAAGAAAGCAAGTAATATTATTATTCCCTTTTTACAGATAAAGAAACTGAGGCTTGGGGAGTTTAAGTGGATTGCCCAAGATTGCACAGCTAGACAGATGCTGTTATTCTTAACCAGACTGCATGACTCAAGTCCAGGCTCTCAGCCAGCACTCAGCTCACCTGCCTTCCGTCTGCCCACACCCCGCTCACCCACAGCCCTCCTCCCGAGTGCTGCCAGAGTGGGCTTTATAAGTCACTCTCTTGCTCGAAACTGTTCAGTGCTTCCCCACTGCCCCAGAATGAATTCCAGACGTCTCAGCATGGCTCACGAGGCCCAGCGTGGTGGAGTCTTTCCCTCCCGCTGCTTCATCTCTTACACTCTCCTGCTCTCACCTCCGGCTACGTCCAAGAACACAGAGCCAGGAAATATCAGTACCAGGAATCCAGTCCAGCTCTGTTTGACACCAGAGTCCTTCCTCATTACTTTCATATTCACTCAGGAGGCTAAAAAGCGCACAAGTCCTAGCCCTAGACACGGACTGCAGACGGCGCAGAGGAGGCGGGTGGCCTCCGCGTGGTGTTGGGAAGCGGGGGAAGCTTCCTGGGCAAAGGGACGTGAGCTGGATTTGAGGGATGACGGGGACTTTGCCAGGAAGGCAGAGGGCAAAGCGTTTCAGGTAGAGGGAGCGCATGTGCGGACGCAGGATGTGGAGACTGCAGAATGTGCGCAGGAACCTCAGTCTGGTCACTCTCCAGCAGAAGGCACAACTGTGCCGGGACACAGAAAGCGTCGGGCTTTTCCCGTGTGTCCGCAGCCTGTGCTCACCCCCATCCCGCACCATGTCACAGTCATACCTGTCCTGCTCTGTCTTCCCCACCAGATGGGAGCAACTGGAAGGACGGCAGGGACCCTGTTTTGGGCAATTCTAATCCCCAGTGCCCACGGCCCGGCACAGAATCTGCATCCTATGCGTGCTTGTTGAGTGTCTGAATAAGCAAAGTCTGTCTTGACCTTAACGCAGGGACAATCAGACCAAACTGACCCTTCCATGTCACACCCTTTGCGAGGCGCGCTCTGTGAGAAGCTACAAAGCGCGGCTGCGTGGGGCGCTGGGCACACTGGTGCGAGCAGAACTTCAGGCGCCCGGATGCTTCTGACATTTCTGACTAAAGTAAATGACAAAATCCTCACTCCCTGAAAAATCTACAAAGCTCAGAGCCAGACAGGTTTCCAGGCAGAAGCCATTCTGTGAAAATCCCAGTGTAAACAAAAAGAAACAGAGTTCGGCAAGTCCTCCCTGTGATCAAAAGTCACTCAAACATTTACTCACAAGGCAAGACACAAGACGTAGAACTTTGCAAACCGTCTCTCTTTCCATTCGTTCTTTCAGCAAATATGTCCCGGCCCCGTCGGTCAAGCCCTGCTCTGGGCTCCTGGGACGTGGTGCTTGGCCCCTTGGTTTGGGTTGTGCCGGCAGCACAGCATGAGACCATGCCTTGGCTGGGGTGATTTATTTGGGGGGTGAGCCCAGAAGCAAGAGAGAGGAAACAGGGAAAGGAAGACAGGAGAAGCCAGCGGGAGAAGCCAGTTAAGCTTGTGTTAAGGGGCCAGTGGTGGCGATCAGGCCTCGATCCGCTAGGACCCCAAAGGAACTGCAAAGAATGGTCCTGCAGAGGCGGAGCTGTGTCCATTGACCCTGCTCTACTGTTCAGGTTATTCCAGGGCATCACCCCTACGCTCCTGGTCTCACCTGCTGAGTCTGGGTCTCCTCCACTGTCGGCAGAGGAGCAGAGACGCCACATCAGGAACGTGCAGGGGACCCGGCGTGGTGGCCACGGGAACCAGAGGTGGGCTGGGGGACGTGGAAGGGAATGCAAAGCGTCCACTCAGGCAATGGACAAAGGGCCCAGACCCCTGCCCTCAGGAGCTTAAATTCTGGAGGGGGGGGCAGACAGGTCACAAGCAAAGGAGACAAGTAAAACAAAGTGTGTATTCGGAAACAGTGAGTGCTAGGGTGAAAAATAAAACAAAGGAAGGAGACGGGGAGAGCCAGTGGTGTGGGCTGACGGCTTAAACAGGGTGGTCAGGGCGGGTCTCGCTGAAAAAGTGACATGTGAGCAAAGACTTGAAAGGCAGACGGAAGGGGCCCTGCTGGTCCGCAGGGAAAGTGGAGGGAACAGTCAGGCCGAGGGTTTGAGACTAGCGGGGAGGCTAGAGGAGGAGGAATGGGAGATGCCGAGAAGACGGGGTTCGAGAGGTGAGGGGAGCCCTCCCGTAGGTCCAGTGGCACTTGGCTTGTCCACTTGGTGATGCTTTATCAGCCACTCTCAAGTGTCAGTGCTGCCAGGTGCCCCACGGCTCTCATGGTTAGGGGAGGGGGCAGGCATGCAGTTAGATACAGCGGACTGATGTCTGTGGACCTGCTCCGGGGAGGCCCCGGGCTCAAAGCGTGACTTATTTCTGATATTCCCCACTGCAGCCCAGCAAGGCGCATATCAGCACCCTCATTTTACAGTCAGGGAAACTGAGGCTCAGAGAAGCTAAGGGAACTTCCAAGACTTGACTCAGATTGAAGAGACATCACAATTGAGTTCTTTCCACTAACACCACGGCCCGCCGCCTCCCTGACTGCCCACACTCACAGTTAGAGCCCAGCACGACAAGGTGCCGTGACGGGGGCACGCGGGACGTGGACAGAAGGGGACCTGGGGTGGCTGTGTAGGAATTAGCCAGGCTGACAAGAGGAGAAGGGATCCCAGGCACAGCGAGGGAAGGGAGGTGGAAACAGCCAGTGGGAAACTGCAGAAGCTCAAGGTATAAAGGGGGGGCATGGAGCAGGGGGTGGGGACACTTGGGTGCTGTGTTAGGGCATCTTCTGGGGAGTTTGAAGCAGGGAAGAGAAAGGGCTGTATTTGCAGCCTGCAGGTTACGCACATTCCTCCTCCCTCTACGGGAAGGTGAGGCCTTGGAGAGTTGGACCCGTCTCCTTCCTCCCGCTGCTTCTGCGTGGCCCACACATGTTGGTGCTCAGCGGAACGGAGGGGATGAAGCTAGCTCTCCCAGCTGGGCTGGCATTTGGACGTGCCTGTTCTGGCCAAAGGAGTGGCCCGCCAAGCAGTTCCCACCAAATGCTCTCTTGGATCATATCTGTTTGGATTTTCTTTTGACGTAGGAAAGACGCATTGGGCCAGGCTGTGGCTAGCAAGCAAGCCCAGAGCTGACAACTTTCTCCAAAATGTTGGTCCTTTCTCAGGGTTTAAGAAAGGATGACAAGGGAGGGGGAACACGGATGGTTTTAAAAGAAAGTTAAAGATCCAGGCTTCTTCCTGACTGCCCCTGCCCCCCACCTCCATGTTCAAACATCCAGCTTCAAAGATCTGGACTGAAATGTGTTCTTGGGGAAAGAACTAACTCACAGTTTGGGGCGAGGCAAATCTGCCCACGACACAACCCCAAGTAATGCATCCTGCTCTGCTCTCAGATTAGCGTAAGGAGTGTGGGGTGAACCTCAGAAGGACAAATGAGGTCCTGGACGAGCCCGAGGAGACTTGGAGTTCTCCTCCCCAACACCTGGACAGTCAGGAAAACATCCTTTCTGGACAGATTCACAGCTGACCTATCAAACGTGACATTGACAATTACCTGTTGAACTCAAGCAGAGGTAATGAACAATTTGGGTAATACCAACGTATTTTTAAATAGCTATATGTTTATTTGCAGCATTTCCAAACATAATTAGCCTGCATAATTTCAAGGGCCAATAATAAGTGGTCCTCTACTGGTCAAAGCGTTTCGTCTTATTATCTTTGTGTTTTGCTCAAAAACATCTCTAATGCCAATTAGCACGCTTGCAAAAGGGCAGTATTTTTGCCTCCCTAGCCTTCAAAACAATTAGAGATGGCTTTTTTTTTTTTAAGCAGTTACTATGTGCCAGGCTAAGTGGTTATATGAATTATCTCAGTTAATCCTTCCGAGAACTCTGTGATTTAATTATATCTCAATACTGTTATAATCTGTGGTAGATAAGGGGTAGGCATCAGGCCTCAAAGTTTAAGAAATTCCCCAAAGATCACACCGCCAGTGAGAATCAAGCGGTCCAACTGCAGAGCCCGTGTTCTTGACCAGCATGGAGCTCCCCACCCAGAACTCACCTGTGCCCATAGAAAAGCAGAAGCCCAAGGAAAATCACCTGGATTCTTAAGGAGCATCTCTTCCAATTCCCCGCAGTTATGCAGATGTTTCGGGTATAAACTGTTCTGGCTGCCCTGCCGTTCCACTGCATTGTGTGCGTGTGGCCGCAGCCACTAAATCCCTGAAACCTCTAAGAACTTGTGCAAGGCTGGATTCCCTAGAAAAGGGCACCCAAAGCAAAGCTTATGCAATAGCATGTTTTGGGGGTGCAATCCCAGGGTAGAAAAAGTGACGGACACAGGAAGGGAGGCAGGGAAGGAAAGCAGACCAAATGCAGTGCTGAGCTGGCCACAGCTTTGCCAGGGAACACAGCCAGCTGTGCAGTCATATGAGACATATTCAAATAGGCCATATGGATGGAAAAAGGGAGACAAATTAGCTACCGATCTTTCCAGACTCTGTCTCTCATTGATCAAAGTCCATCCCATAGGAAGTTAACCCTCCTCCACCCTCAGGTCATGCTCCTCAGCCCCTACAGACAAGCCAGATCTCACTGCCCATGGTGTGGGGTTCATCTGAGCATGGGATTGGTGGTAGACACCCAAGCTTCCACGACTCCTGGGCTTGGCCCCTTCCAAGGTGGGCATGATGGGGGCCAGGTGGAAGCTCAGCTCTCTCCAGGAGGGGCTGAGATAGCCAGTGATGCCCAGAGATGGGACGAGGGTGGCGCTGGCTGCCCTTTCCATCGGGCAGCACATGGCAGAGGTGGGGCCAGGTGAAACCAGGAAGTGCAGAGATGGGTCCAATACAGTCCACCCCTTGCATCATTCAGAGTTGCCCCCCATCCTCCTATGATATTTGGATCTAACTTGAGAACAAAATGCCAACAATTTGAGAGTGAGGTACAAGTCCAATTTTTGAAGCAGTCAATTGTAACTGCCTGAAAGAACATAAAAGGATTAGCAAACCAAGCTCTAGTCTCACTGCTGCGGCTGGTCCCAGGGCCATGATGACATTCATCATCTTCCCCACCCCCACTTCTCTTCTAGATTTTTATGGCCAGCCCTTCAACAGGTCTGGGCTTCTCCCCTGGAAGGTCTGTAGATATTGCAATTGCCTGTTCATGGTTATCTGTGAGCAGAGAACCCCAGTGAATCCCAGACAACCAGGCGTATGAGTCAGCTCAGGCTGCTGTAACAAAATTCCACAGGCTGGGTGGCTTAGACAGCAGAATTAATTTTCTCCCAGTTCTGGAGGCTAGAAGTTCCAGGTCAAGGTTCAGCAGGGTTGGTTTCTGGTGAGGGCTCTCTTGCTGCTTTGTGCTCACATAGCCTTTCCTCTGAGTACACACAGAGGTACACACACAGGTCTCTTCCTCTTCCTGTGAGGACAGCGATCCTGGTGGATAGGGCCCTGCCCTTATGACCTCATTGAACCTTAATTACTTCCTATAGACCATATCTCCATATACAGCCATACTGGGGGTTAGGGCTCAACATATGCATTTTGGGGGACACAATTCAGTCCATGGCACAAAAGTATGTCCCTGCACCTGCTGTGTAATAGCAGCCCTAGCTCCTCATGTGATCAAGGGCAATCACCTGTCAGTGTACTAACTCTTTCACTGCTGGTCTACCGGCACGAGGAGCCCAAGGTTGCAGTCACAACTTCCAGTTGAGTGGAACCCTTGTTGTGTTCATCAGTGGGAGTTTCACCCTCTGGGAGCCAAGACCTCTAAACCCTCAGAGTCTAAGTTTGCAGGAACAAGAAGCACAGATTCTACAGGTTTCTCACTGGCAGCTGGACTTAAAGGGGCCAATCCTACTTCCACTCCTTGGTTCCTAGACTTGTGTGTTCCAGCTCTTGGAGACACAGCTATCGACTCATACTACATCCAGGAGAACAATGCTCCAGCCCCACAAGTTGTTGCCCTTAAGCTGATGTCACAGCTGAGCACACAACAGGCCACCCCATCATTCATGGAAGCACTAGGATGGCCAGAGATAGAGGTCGGGTCATCCTGTCCAGCTGATTGTTTGTTGAGAGCCTCCTTGGCAATGGATGCTCCCCGGTGAGCATGAATAGGAGGCAGAAAGAGCCCTGCTCTTTGTGCCCACTCCCATGAGTTCACACACTGTTTACCTGACCTCCGCACCCCTGGATTTTCAGTTGTGTTCTTTCCATGTCCCTAAACGATTAGCCCAGCCATTTCCCCCTGCACAGGAGTCTGCACTTTGGGCCACCTCTCCTCCTACCCTTGAGTGGAGATATAACATAGCAGTAGTCTATCCCCAACTGGCACCAATACATGTGTCAACCTGTATGTAAATGAGGCCCTGGTCCTTTCCTCCTCCATCAGTTTGTCACATGGAACTCCCACTGAGGCTAAAGGTATAAGCTGAGGAAGAGCTTCAACAGAGGTGGGTGACCTGAGAATATGGACCAGCTGTTCAGGTAATTTACCTGTTCCTTCTGGAACTGCCCGACCCTGGTCCTAAACATACCACTTCTACCACACGCCGGACTGTTGCTGTTCATGACCAACCTGATGCCTCAGTGATATTGCATCCTCCTTCTTCAAGAAACCCAGTCTCCCCTTCAATCAATGGGCTCTGGGATATGAACAAACTTGGATAACTTTCCATTCCAGTAGATGTCAACCTTCTGCTTTAACATTCTTGGTTTTTTAAATACTTATACAAATCAAGCAACACTCTTGTCAGCTCTCCATCTGTCTCACGCCTAGGTACATCATGATCTGCTAGCCATTGACATGGGTTCCTATGTATCCTATGTTCCTGACTGCCACTCCAGCCTTGCTGCCCATGGTGATAATTATGGTAAACATCTCTATGACTTAGTGGTCTATCTGGCCTTTGTCATTACATTGGCTTCCATTAATACAAAGGAGCCAGGTTCCCCACCATCTCCCACCACTGAACTCTGCCTTCAGAAGATAGCTACTGCTGAACTTCTCAAAGATGCTGATGCCCCTCACCAAGACTTTTCTTTCTGTCTCAGTGAAGGGAATGTTCTCTGGACCATCCCGGGGAACATAGTCAAGTGGTGGGTTCTCGGGTGTTGTGATTCTAATATTCACAACTCTCTGAACCTTCTGGTCCTTTTCTCCTCATTGTGCCAAAAACGTTCTGGAATCTCACCTTATTTATTATAGGCTATTGTTATGAGAAGAGGTGCTAGATTGCAAGGTACCTGCTTCAATGAGGCCATTGTGGTCCCCAGGTCAAGAGAAGCTGTCCTATTCTAACAAGGGAAAGACAGTTGCTTCTACTTGCCAGAGGATTTAGGGAGATTTTGGGGTCCAAAATTTTCATGCTTGTCCACGCAGATGTCTCTATTCTAGATCACAAGGTCCAGCTCTTTCCCTATCAGAGCCCAGACTTGGACATAAGAGACCTATGTGGCTGCACATTTAGTCTCCTTTTCAGCTCTGCCACACTTACAGTCAGATCCTGAGCTTCATTGTCAGAGTAATCTGTTTTGTGGATGTTAAGAGTGTCTTAAAAGTTTTCACAAAACATGCCTTAAGGTGGCAGATAGCTTCCCTGAGCCGATCATTTTCCTTTTGCAAGATCTCCAATACTGTCAGAAAAAGCTACCTAACCCCAGTGCAGCAGCCACGTGCTCTCATAAAGCCTTGCTTTCTGTCTGTACCTCATTCTAATTAGTCACAGTTGAAGCTTTAGACACTGTAATGACATTGGATGGCAAGAATGGCCCCCATTGCTTACATGTAGTTGGGAAATCCAACTCCAACATCCCACCCTGAATGAAGATCTACTTTTCAGAGCCACCGTGGTACCAATTGTCCCCGTTCCTCAGGAGACAGAGCATGAAGTGATGCTTGCTTGTTATCACTTTATTGAGGGATATAATCCTAGAGTGACAAAAATAAGGGGAAAAGGGAAGTGAATCAGGGAAGGAGAGAAGCAAACACAAGATTGTGCATCACTGAGCTGGCCACATCTTCCAAAGAAAACATTGCCAGTTGCTCAGTCACGCCTACTGGACATTGCCTGACAGGCCAAATGGAACCACTACAATCCATATGCTGGGTCCCTTCCATCTCTTGTCTTTCATTGGCCAAAATTCACCCCAAGCTGTAACTCCCATGCATTTCTGAGTCGAGGTACCTGGCCCCTGTAGGCAGATCCCACATGCTGTGGTGTGGGTTGCTGTCTGAGTCCAGAAAGGGTGAGAGGAGCCAGCACCTCCCTAGGTCCGCCATGGCATAAGAGGCCTATGACAAAGCCTGGTGTTCACCCAAAGGGAGGCTGTGATAATCCATGGTGTTAGGAGGGCCAGGCGGCTGTCGGGCCAGGTGACCCTCAAAGAGTGTATAGATTAGGACCAGTACAGAAATACTGAAGACCAGAGTGGATAACACAGGATATCCAACGTACAAAACCTGCCCAGGTTCTCCCTGGAATCTCTGGCTGGGGGCTAGTACTTCCGAATCCCAGGTGGCAGCTGTGATTCTGGCTAAGTCACAAATGTCTCCAAACTTTTCAAACACGACAATTAATTTGCCTCATAGAGTTGTGAGAATCGAAGTGTGATGGAAAGAACATTTTTAAGCAGCGACCAGCTGCAGGTATAAACACGAGGGGCTGTTAAATCTGCAGATTGGAGTCGTGTACTGAGCAAAATACCATGACTGGAAAGGCACTAAAATGTCCAGTGTTATTAATATTTTTACTTCTGCTGACCAACAGTGGCTCCGTTTTGTGCTTCATTCCTTTTCTTCACACTGGTGATGAGTCACTTAGGAAGTCCTTCCCCCAGCACTTCCTTCCTCTCTCCCCTCCCCCAGACACTGAGACATCCAGGTTTGTTTGCTCTGCTCCGCGTAGAGGATGTTCTGCCCCTGCTCCTCTGCGGTGCTCATGGGTGCTAGTATGGAATGAAGGAATGAATGAACGAACTTCTCCATATCTTTGCCCAAGGGGTTACCAATGCTTGAAATGTTCCCGCACACCTAGGAGGGGAACTTTGCTCCTCCCTCCCTCCATTCCTCAGCCTCCCCTTTCACACTGCGGCTGATAGTTCAAGGCCAGAGACAGCGGAATGGCTGGTTCTAGCCATCTCCCCGACAGCCCCCGAGTTCGCATTTGTTCCCGCTGGTTGAGGCGAGGATCTGCAGCGTCTATGTGGAGAAGAGCCTTGGGGAAGTGCTCTGGCAAGAAGGGAGCCGCTAGGACGTCGGTCTGAAAGCCGGTTTGCAGAGCAAACAGTTTAGAGTGTGTTTACTTGGGGTGACTTAAGGGTGCCTACATGCTGGAAGAAGGAACTCTGTAATGTGTCTTCCACGCACACGGTGTGGTGTCTGACCCTCCACTCTGTGTTTTAAGCCCCTGGGTCTCTCACCCAACCTAAAAATGGGATTTCCAGGCCCTGGGGGGCTTTCCGGAAAGCCCCGGAATCTGTCAAAGAGCTTGCAAAGTGCTTCCACCAGACGAGCAGAGCGGCAGCGCGGTGGCAGGGATGCTGCCGGCGAGGCTAGGAGCAGTTTGTTTGAAAGAGAGGTAACCGGGCTAGTTCCCGAAGAACTGACTTGTTGATAATCTTGCCTCAGACAGAGGAGTTTGCAGATGGTCGAGGAAAAGCAGTGGGAGAAAGGCTCCCACCCCCTCCCAGGACCGCTGCACCTCCTCCCCGGACGCAACTGTGCGGGAGGGGAGGTCCAGCTGCTAGGACAGCAACAGGGAGGACAAGGCCAGGAGGGGCGGCCTGCACCTTGCAGCCCCGGCACCCGCGAGAGCCTGCGGGCGTGGAGCGGGGACAGTCCGCAAGGATGGAGCGCAAAAAGGGGTCTCCGTGCGTCAGTACTCACCACCCTCCCGCAGCCTCGGCTGAGACTTGGGGGGAGGGCAGGCAAGGGGCAGGACCCCGCTGGAATCGGGAATCCTCGACCTCCAGGGTGGATAAATAAATTAGTAAGCGCCCAATACACAATAGCCTCGCTAGATGGAGACGAGGAATCACTGCAGCTGCGCTGGCGGCGGCGGCGGGGAGCGCGGGCGGGAGCGCAGCCCCGGGCGGGAGGCGGGCGAGGCTCCGGCTCCGCTCACGTCTGTTTTCCTTTTTCGTGCATTATTTATTTCGCCTCCTCCCGCTGCTCTGCTACCCGAGCGGGCGCTGCGGGCCGGCGCCTCCCGCCGCTGCCTCTCGCGGGCCGGCGAGACGGGCGCGGAGAGCTCGGGCACCCCCGCGCCCGGGGCAGCAGCGCGGCGCCACCGGCAAGGGCGGGAGCAGCCGCGGGCCGGGGGAGGGCTCGCTTGACCGGCTCCGGGCGGCTCGGAGGAGACTTTCCCCGCCCTCCGCCTCTGCCTCCGCCTCGCCAGCCCGCCTCAGCCCTGGGCCCGGGGTGCCGCCCCTCCCGCCCCGCGCGCAGCCAGGCGCAGCTCGGAGCCACTGCACCCCTGTATCCCGTGCGAGGGCGTCGCTCGCGGTCCCTGGCTCAGCCGCCCCGGAGGCCCAACCGGCGCGCAAACTTTTGCTCCAGTGCCCGGCGCTCCGCCACGGCATGTGAAGCACTCGGGCGCCTGCACAGTCCCCAGGGTGAGGACCGAGGCCCCGCCTAGAGGGCGGGGGACTGGGGAGACGGCTGGCTTTAAATGGGGGCCGTCCGGCGGCTGGGAAACAGAGCTGCCGCGGGGGCAACGCGGACCTCTCTTCCCCGTGCCGGGGATCGGCTGAGGCCGCCGCCAGGCAAGGTGGTGTGAGGCGTTGGAGGGGTACGGGCGGAGATGGAGGCGTGGGGGAAACCCACGCCTGGGAGCCAGAGATCAGGGCTGCGGGGTGCAAATGGGGGTGCGCACCGAGGTGCATATGTTGCAGTGTGCGCAATGAGGCCGGCTGGGCAGAGAGGGTGCACGCAGCGTGTGGTTTCTTGGAGCTGTGCGTGCAGGGTCAGCGGGTGTGCAGGCAGCAGTCGGTGCGTGTGCGCGCAGGGTGAGTGGTGCCCGCCGGGTTTGAAGTGTGCTCACAGTGAGACTGAGTTGTGCGTGACTGCTTCTGGGAAGCGCACGGGGCTCAGTAAGTGTGCTTGGCTGTTTCTGGAAGTGTGCATGGGGCCAAGGTGCGCACGCAGTGCTCTGGGGGCATACGCCGGGATATCCTGTGCACCAGGATAGGGCGTGAGTTCTAGGATGCACGAAAGGTCAGTGCGTGTGCGGGCTGGAGTGAAAGTGCAGGTTTGGTTTATGAGGGTGCCCAGAATGCGGGGCGTGCCCGCCCGACCTGGGTGGGCTGGTATGTGCGCTGGTGAGCGGCGGCGATGCTGCCCGCGGTGACCTGAGCCTTGCTCTCCTGACAGTTCGCCCAAGAGCGGGCGCCGCGGGCCGAGATGCTCCTCCGGGACCTGGTGCTGCGCCGCGGCTGCTGCTGGCCCTCGCTGCTGCTGCACTGCGCTCTCCACCCGCTCTGGGGCTTCGTGCAGGTGAGATGCGCCGGCTGTCCACTGTGCGGTGGGGCGGGGGTCTCTCGGTGCGGAGGGAGCTGTCACTTTGCTCTGGAGACCCTGCCTTCCTGCAGCCGTCCCACTGATTGGTCCCCGGGAGAGTTTAGAAAGAGAAAAGCTGTTTGAGTCCCTGATACTCTTGCCCTGAAAAGATAAGCAACTCCAGAGAGAGGCTTGCAGTTGTGGCCTAAGGCTGCAGGACAGGGCCCTGGAAAGGAAAGGGGCTCAGGGGATACCCTGTGATGACAGCATTCTATCGCGGAAATTCGGGAAAAGAAACAAACTTAAAAAGAAACACAATCCCCAGAATATACATTCTTTATTTCCCACCAGAGCCGATAGTAAACTTCAAATGAGCTTTCTTAAACTGATCTTCAACACAGGAGGGGGCCGGGTTTCTTGTAGGGTAGCAGAGTTGGGGGTGTGCACAGATTATGCACGGTGGCCACTCTTGGGAATGTAAGAAGGACTGTCCCTCTGTCGAGACTGCCTGAATCCCTCACCTGGGCCCCCTAGACCCCAGGACAAGAGGCCAGGCAGTTAGTTACCTCTTAGGGTCAGAGAGAGGGTCAGATGGGACAGTCCCCAGCTAGTACCTCCCAGAAGTATACGGCCAGTGGTGCAGTGGAGATGAGGTGGACTTTGGTGTCAGCTCTAAATTTTGAACCTCAGCTCTCTGCTCCTCACCAGCTGGCGGACTCTGGATAACGAATGTACTTAACCTCTCTGAGCATTGGTTTCTTCTTCCTGACTGTGCTATTGTAAGTGCTTGATGAGATAAATGGAAGTAAAGATTACTTAGTACCGTGCCTGGACCGGAACGAACACTAAACAGTAGCTGTTGCTGCCAGTTTTGATACGAGTAACAGTAATGCCGCTCTTCTGTCTAGCTTGCCAGGTATTCTGTTGATCACTATGCAGTCTCCTTGACATTTTTGACATTTTTACTGTTTGGGGCATTAAAGGACTCACCCTGGGGTATTTGCAGCTTCATGTTCTCCTGGTGGCACTTTGGGGATTGAGGCCTACTCCGATGGCTGCCCTGAGCAGGGGTGACAGACCAAAGAAGGGATGGGGCAAGACCGCTCACCAGTCGGCCCCAAGTGATGGGGCCCTGCTGGGGGGCTGCTCAGTCAGTTCTGCTTGGGTGGTGGCCTAAGCGGCCACCCATAGAGAGACGAAGGCTCTGCTGCTGACCGGCACCCCCCACCCCCAAGCGCCAGACCCCGTCTTCTGCTCTCTTCTCTGGCTTGCCTCTGTCTCACTCACTATTGTTTTCCTTTCGGAATTGACAGCTTTGTTTAATGTGTGAAACAGCAGTTATTAAACTCAGCTGTGCCTCCTCAGGAACCAGGATTTTGTCACTTCTAAACACTTCGGTGGTTTGGGACCCGCTTCCCTTATTCAACTTTGAGCTGAACCTCAGATATTAAGTTCACTTAGTTTTCATATTCATTTGTTTACAATTTTCTCTCTTCCATAAGAGTCTTCAGCTAGGATGGAGAGCAACATGATGAGATTGTCAGTCTCCAAGGCTAGAATTCTGCTGTGTGAACTAGTGGGGTCTAAGCAGAAGACCCGCTACCACGCCACTCTGCTGCAAAAGCAGCTCAGTTTTTTAATAGTGTCCTTCGGCCAGGCAGTCCGTACAATTGTGTGTGTGTGTGTGTGTGTGTGTGTGTGTGTGTTTGTGGGTGTGTTTCAGATGCTCTTACTCAATACAAATCAATTTTCATGAAAATTGATTAGAAAAGGAATCCTCCAGACAAGTAGAATGAGTAAAATCTTGGCTTGAGGCTCTGGAAAAATTAATTTGCAAATGATAGGGACAGAGAAACCAAAGGAAAAGGGGTTTTGGAATGAATGCATCTGGCTTTTAAGCAAAAGAGCTGAATCCAGGGGAACACAGGAGAGAAGAGGAAAGATGGAAGTGCATGAAGCCATGAATTTGTCTTTAAGTGGAGAGAATAGAATCTGTCACGTCATCGGAGTTTCTGGAATATAGAGAAAGAACTCGGAGTTATCTGTCCTTTCACGAGCATTTTGCCAGAAGAATCCCCCAGAGCGGTAACCATTTGGAAAGAAGGGGCCAACATCACAAAATCATATGATTAATGGGTCATTAATGAGGGTGGAGATCTGGGGTCCCCCAAAGCACCAGATTCCTACCTTGAAATCAGCCCTAAGCCTCGGGCTGCTTCTAGATGATAAGGAACTTAATCGTTAAAGTCATACGACATTTAAATTGCCAGAAGGGTTGGTCGGAGCATTCCTTAACCTCTCCTCCTTTTGCTTTAATGTGTCTGGAATTGAGATTTTGAGCTTTAGTGATTTAGGGTTCTTCTAAGTTCACTCCAGATGATTCCATTTTTTTGCAAGGGAAGAGGATGACAGGCTGGCAAATTTATTAGGTGTGACAGGAGTGTGTCTCATCAAGTTACAGTGGTACTGGCCAGTCTCCATAAAAGATACCAGAAGGCATCATGCTTGTGGTCGTCCTCCTGAAGCAACAGTCAGGGAGACAGGCTCTGATCTGGCCTTCGTGGTCTCTGTGCTAACGAGGAGCTACGCCAGACCCAAGTGATGCTTAGCCCTTTCTACGGCCAGTCGCTGCCGCTTGGATTATTTAGTCAGCAACATTTATTAGGCATTTACTGTATGCCAGACCCTGTGTTACGTGCGAGGGGCTTCATGGTCCCTGCCGTCGTGGCATCGATAGTCCGGCACTATAGAGCCCCTCGAACAATTATAAGCAAGAGCTCAGTAGGAGCAAATAGCTTGGACGTGGTGCAAGAGTCAGGGAAGAGCTTCAACTGAGGCGTGAAGGGTGAGGAGTCAGGATGCAAACGAGGGCAAGGTGTCCAGGCAGAGGGAACAGCCCGAGCCGGAGGAGAGACTGGGACACTGGATGAACCAGGGGAGGGAAGCCCCAGCTAAGGCCACTGTTGCAAGCCACTAACATAGTGCCTTGCAGTTTGAACTTGATCCCTAGGTCTACAGACACCACTGAGAGTTTTAAGTAAGAGATGACACCATCTCAGAATGGCATTTTAGAAATCTCAGTCCAGCTCCAGCACAAAGGATGGATTCAAGGAGGGGGCAAGGAAGGGGCAAAGACTTTGGTGAGGGTGGGGTTGCCACAGTTAGCAAATAAAAATATATGACGTCCAGTTAAAATTGAATTTCAGATAAACTACAAATGTTTTTTTAGCATAAGTATATCCCATGCAATATTGGGGATATCCTTATACTAAAAAAATTGTTTGTGGTTTATCTGAAATTCAAATTTAACAGGGCATCCTACATTTTATCTGGCATCCCTGGGGCAGGGGCAAGTGCTGCCCAGCAGAGACAGGGTGGCCTTGTTTAGGCGGCAGCAGAGGGAATGGAGAGAAGGGCATGGATTCAAGGACTATTAGGAGGCAACATCCACCAGACCCCACGCTGCACTGACTGGCCAGGTGTGGGGTGGTGGTGGGAGAAGCGGGTGCTGATGCTGAGACCCTGCAGTTGTGGAGCACTGTCAACAGGCCCCAAATCTAGGTGACTAGAGGACCTACCTGTACCTCAGCCCACTCTCCCAGACAGCAGCATTTACAGCATTCTGGACCCAGGAGAACACTCAGAACAGGGCCGGGAAGGCAAGTGCTTGTGAAATTGAATACGGTGGTCCCCGGAAATAACGATACCAGCTTTTGTCTGTGGGCCTTAGGAAAGTCACCGACCTCTCTGAGCCTTTCTTAGTCAAGTCTAGCTAAGAGCAGGTGACATCAGGGGCAAGTTCATTCTCCTCATGGAACTCCCCAAGATAGAAGCCAACCAAGCCAGGTGCTGAGACAGGTTTTCGACACTTGAGTTTTCCTCTATATTGGTCTAAAATACAACACTGCCCATTAACAGAATCCCAGAGTGGAGCCAGAGTTGGGGAAGGGGGTGGATCCTGTGTTTCCCCACTGATGGGCAGACCAGCCCCCAACACACCATCTCACTGAGCACCGACTGAAGGCCAGGCCCTGTGCAGCTTTGGTTCCTTACTTAGCTTCGCTGAACCTGCTGTCCCTCCTGCTAAGTGTGGATAATAACACCGACCTCTCGCGGTTGCTCTCGTGGCGAAATGAGAGCATGTTCCCATGGCTGACGGGTCGTAGGGCTCAGAAAGTCACTCATTCCAGATTAATAAAGCACAGACTCACCTGCCTGTCTGGCCCAAGATGCTCACAACTGAGTGGGGAGAGACAGGCTTTGCAAAACCGTGGGGAGGTGCCCCCAGTGGAAGTGTGCGCAAGGTGAAGCAGCAGCACCGGCAGGTGGGTCTAACTCCAGCGGGGAGGGGAGTGTGGGTTTTAGGGTGGCTTTGCCCAGGAAGGCGGCTGGAGAGACGGGCTTAAAAGAGGAAGAGAAATCGGCGAGTACATGAAGGGTCTAAATAACCATCAGTCAAGGGAGGTTCGGCTGACCCCGGCTTGTGTGGGACCAGGCCATCAGGAGAGTCCAGCAGGGACCCGCCCCTCGGGAAGAAGGACAGTCAGACCAGACTAGGTCCTTCCCGGAGAATGGCTGGTTAAGCAGCTGTGCTGCTCCCATTGCAGCAGGGCCTTTATGCGGGAGACCGGGAGCTACAGACTTTGAGAATGCAGCGTGCACCCTCCCTCCCTCCTCGGCCTCGGTACCTGGCCCCGATTTTCCTGCCCATCGCCTCATCACAGTGAACACTCTTATACAGCTGCGCCTTCATATCCTTGCACAAAAATGGGTCATTGTGTCAGGCTGGGTTAAACAAACGTGCTCCTCTTGAACTCTCTCGCGTAAATTGCACCTTGGAGAGCGGGGAAGTAATTGCTCTGGCAACGGTGTTGCTTGAAGTTCACTCACTTGGTGGAATGCAGTGGAGACGCGGGCTCAGAGGCCAGCTGCTGCGGAAATGGAGCCTTCCAGCAACCCCAGGGTCTTAGGAGGTTGGAGTGCAGAGGGGAGACAGATGGGAGATCTGACAACTGCTCCGGTGGAGAGGCTGGTGGATTTACCACTGACTTGCAAGTGGTTAATCATCTCCGTAAAATAATTGAGAAAAAGCTCACCATGGGAGGACGTGCTCTTCCCAGTGAGAGATAAAATTGCCTTCCAGCGTTTGACACAGTCAATGGTCCTTTAAAAACACTAAAAGGTGGGAAGCAGGAGCCTCTTGGCCTGGCAGATATTAAGTTAGGGCTGTAAATCAGTCCCCTTCCTGCTGCCACGCGGGTGGACATTACCCACATTACTTCTTCACGTCTGCAGAGGGTGAAGGCAGCGTCCCAGCCCTGCGGGCTGCTTCCGCCCTGCAGCAAAGGGACTGGATGGGCCTCCAAGGCAGGCCGCATGTGGCTGGGTGCGGGGAGATCGGGGTTCTGGGTTTCTACTCAGAGATGACAGAGAAATTAACCGTGGCTGTTGTTGGGGTGGCGGGCAGTGACTAGCAACTCTTTTCTTTGTGCCTTTAAATCGGCTTGTTCCCTGGGCCAGGCACAAAACACTGGCCTCATGGATGTATGGCACCCTGCGTAGGCAGGGACGTTGGCAGTCAGTTTAATCCATCCAGCAGTTCTCACACTGGCTCGACATAAGAAGTCTAACCTGGGAAGCTTAAGCAAAATACCCAGGCCTACCTCCACCTGCAGAATCCTGATTTGATCGTTGTGGGTGAGGCCCAGGCGTGAGTGTTTTTAAAGCTGCCTGGGAGAGGCCCGCGTGCCACCAGCGAGGGAACTGCTGGGGTGCGCAGCTCACTCCTCCCGTTCTTCCCAGGTGACAGACAAGGAAACTGACGCTGGCGCTGGAAGAACACCACGCCAGGACTCAAGAGGTGGATTCTGGGCCAGTTTCTAATCTTCACTCATTCACCAAATATTTATCAAACGCTAGGCACTCCTTGGGTGCTGGTTTATGCTAGCGTGGGAGGGAGAGAGGATAAAGGTCTGCCCCGCCCTCTTAGAGCTCATGGTGCCGCCGTGAAGACAGGTATGAACCAGCTAATCACCCCAAAGAGTAGAACCTGATGGCAGGAGAGCCTATAAGAAGGGACCCGGCCTGGTTAAGGAGGTCAGAGACGCTTCCCGGAAGTGAGAGCCAACCTGAGTAATGGGCACAGCAGGAGTAGAGCTGGGAGAACATTCCAGCCACTGCAGCAGCTGGCCAGGGTCCAGGAACAGAAAGGTGGCGTGAGGGCAGAGAGAGGGCAATAGCAAGGGATGAGGTGGAGCCCCATGCAAGGCCTTGTGGGCCATGGGGTTGGGGGATGGAGGTGGTTTGGTGGGGTGTCTTGCCCACAAGACCACTTGGATGCCGCATGGAGGGCACCAGGCAGGTTGCTCTGCTCCCTTTGGTCACACAGGACACAGGAGCGGCACCCTTGCTGGGAAGGTTCCTCCCCAAGATAGGGGACCTTGCCCCAGAGTGGCCATGGCTGGAGAGAAGGCCAGGATGTGGCCTTGTGCCGTAGCAAGGAAAACAAGAGAAGCAGCTGGGCTTAGGTTACTGAGGAGGCAAAATTAGTATCCTGTCACTGTCCAGGTGTGAGACCCTTGGGCAGCCCCTTCTGCCTGAGCCTCAGTTTCCTCATTTGTACAATGGGGAGATTCTATGAGTTAATCTTCAAGTTCATATCTCCCTCTCATTAACTGGGATCCAGGTCACTTGCCCAGGGTCCCCCAGCTTGGTCTCCAAACCTGCCAGGCCAACCCCTTGCAGCATCATCCCCTCTGCACCCACCGACTTCTGTCTGCGCTTCCTGCTTGGTCTCAGGGAAGAATCCCGAGCTCCAGCCTGGCAGGGGTGGGGTAGCCTGGGCCACTTCACCTTCTGTCACCTCATTGTCTTATGCCTCTCTTGGGTGCGTGTGCCCACGTCCACAGGTGACACACGGGGAGCCCCAGAAGTCCTGCTCCAAGGTGACCGACAGCTGCCGACACGTGTGCCAGTGCCGGCCCCCGCCCCCGCTGCCCCCACCGCCCCCGCCCCCGCCGCCTCCCAGGCTGCTCTCCGCCCCAGGTAGGTGACGGCTCACTCCATTTTTGGGTTCTTCTCTGTGTTTTCCTGGGCCCATGAAGAGCGGTGAGCGTGGCCGTGGGCGGCTCTGCCTCCTTTGTAATTTTCCACTGGCCGAGCGGGAGGGAAGCCAAGGCCCAACTTTCCCCTGCAGTCTGCAAAACGCCTTTCCCACAGAATGCTCCTGCGAGATGGAGAAGGATGTTTCTCCATCAGTTAATCAGATAAAAGTCAATCTCCATTTGATGAGAGACTCGGCCTGGATTGTTCTGAAGGCCAGATCTTTAAAGGGCGCAGCTGCTGGGGACTGGTCCTAAATTCCCCGCCTCCCCGATATGGTTTTCACTTTTTTATTTTAATTCACATTTAAGGAGCCAATTAAGATAGAACCAAAGTCAAGGCTCTGAGAGCAAAGTTACATGGATGCCTTTTGGCCATTTGCACCAAATTCTGCTAAATCCTCACTTTGACTTGTTTGCCCTGGACAATTTGACTGCCTAGCCATTCAAACAAAGGAGTGTTTCTTCAGCCAGAAATGGCCTCAGCCCCGACTTCTGCATGGTAAATTTCCCTGCTTACAATGGCTGGTTGATAAGGTCTCTAAAAAGGAGATTCTATATTTTAGACGGATTCTTCTCAAGTTTGGGCCTGTAGAACGCCTGTGATTATGTCTGGATCCACCTCATTAAACACATCTCCACTGAGTTATTTGGGACGTGTATTAAATAACCTTGATGCAAGGCTGGTTCTCTGGTAGGCTCTGTTTCCAGCCTCTCGGTGTCTAGTCAGTGACGCAATGTTCTGGGGGGTGTTTGCAGGTTATGTGAATTTCTGCATTTTGTCTGCGAGGCCCCTACCTGTCTCCATCCTTACCTGACACCCTGTGGCTCAGAGCTTCTCAAAGCGTGGCCTCAAACTACCTGCTTCAACAACACCTGAAGCATTTGTTTTAAAGTGCACCTTCACGGGCTCACTTCTAACCCCTGAGCCAGATTCTTTGGGGAAGGGCTTAGGAATTGTCATGATAACAAGTTCTGAGTTGATTCCAATGCAAGTGAGAGTTGAGACCTAGGCCGGCCAGGCGCCTGCTCCAGGCCTCAGCAGGACACTTCTATCCCGGGATGCTCGCTGGCCTCCTCTCCTGAAGGAATCCCTGGGTCAGTGCTGTGGGGCCTGGTCTCAGGTACCTGCCCCTGGAAGTCACTCCCTTCCCTTTGCCCTCCCACCCTCTGGGCTCCGGGCTGTGCTTTCTCCAAGTGTGTTTGTATCTAAGGGATCCACATCCCCCAGCTAGGGTCCCTCCAGTTCATCTCGTGCTCACTGAGCATCTGTGTCACACAGAGATGAAGGACCGTTCTGGTCTCCTAGAATCTCTCAACTCCACAGACAGGCCATCCTATCAGCAACCCACAGAGTGGCCCAAGAGAACACAGAAATGGTTTGCCGGGTATGCTGGGAATTCCCAAGTAGTCAGGCAAAACGACAGCTCCAGTACATAGTAATTTTGACCTGGGTCTTTAAGAATAAATACAAGTGTTCCAGGTTGACAAGGAGGTTGCAGGGAAAAGACATCCAGGCTAAAGAAGCACCGTGAACAGATGCTTGGAGGCAGGACTCGGGGGGACTCTGTGAAACTCACTGTGGGAGTCACAAGGCCTTCAGTAGGTTTAAAGTGGTGGCCAAGGCTGGGCACAGTGGTGTGCACCTGGGAGTAGTCCCAGCTACTCGGAAGGCTGAGGCCGGATGATTGATCGCTTGAGCCCAGGAGTTCGAGGCTGCAGTGAGCTATGATTGTGCCACTGCACTCCAGCCTGGGCGACAGACCCCATGTCTAATAAAAATAAAAGGGTGACCAAGAGGGTGGACCTTGAAGGGCTTTATGTGCCTGGCGAGCAGATCACATTTCATCCTGCAGTGTTTGCCAAATAATGATCTGTGCTCACCATACCCAAGCACCGCCTCTTATTTGCTTTATTTTTTTTCTTTAAATAGACTCACTTTTGTGTTTCTATAAATTAATTTCCAAAGAAAGATTTAACTACTGTAAATGAGAAACCAGTATCACTTGCATAAAGAGAAGGTGACCGTAAAAATAAATATAATAAAAACAAATTCTAGCCTGCTGTAGCAGGTTCACCTCTTAAGCCAAGGTGACGCCTGCCAAGGGCAGCTGCACTTTGTCGTGGGCCATAGAGATGCACTAGACCAGTGGTTCTCAAACTCGAGGCTGTATCAGAACCCCCTAGAGGACTTGCTTAAGCCCAGGTTGCCTGATCTCATCCCCAGAATTCCTGACTCAGTAGGTCTGGGGCAGGGCCCGAGGACCTGCATTTCTCATACATTCTTAGGTGATGCCATTGCTGCTGGTCATGGGTGCACTTTGAGGACCCATGCCCTAGACAGTGACAGTCCCAGCAAGTGGCTTTGGTGTCAACCCCAGCCCTTTTACTCCCTAACTCTGTGACCCTGAGCATGGTACATTCCTCTCAGAGCCTCAGTTCTCTCATGTGATTCCTACTTGGTCAGTGTTCTGACCAGGATCGCTCAGAAGGTTCTGAGCTTGAGGCCTCTCTCTTTTTGTTAGAAGGGGAGAGAAGCAAGTTGTAAGAGGTGTCAAAGCCATAGTGCCACCGTGCTGAGGCTTTCTCTGTAAGGTAATCGGAAGGTCTGTAAGAAATACAAGAGGGTCTTAAGTTACCTGTTACGGTTTTCAATGTGTTTGGGTGCCAGGTCCATGTACCATCTAAAATCAGCTCACCTAATGCAGGGACATGGGCCGTGCTTTAGGAAACTTGCTGTGGACAGTGATGGACCTGTGATCTTGCATCATCTACTTCAGAAAGATCAACTTTTTTGACAATGGGGAAGGTGGATCAGGGTTGAAATGTCACACTGGAGCCCAGTGGGGGACTCTTGAGATCATTCCAACCTCAGCCCACCCACGAGGGCCTGGAGGGAGGCTGGAGGCTGTGTGGATAGAGGGGATGAAGTCTTCATGCCGAGCTTTAGCCCTGAGGGTGCTTCGAGGTGAGAGGAGGGTAGGTATGGTTTGATGCTATGGCAGAGCTTTTTCAGTTACAAATAGCAGAAACGAATCTTGAAGTGGCTTAAGTGTTACAAAAATAGGGGAGATGTTAGCTTGTTGGCTCCTCTTTCAGGATATCCCAGATCTGCTGGATCCACAGTCTCAAATGACGATAGTGTTGGATTTCTGTCTGCCTCTGTCTATCTCTCGTTCTCTCTCTGTCTTTCTCTTCTGATTTCTCTTGGGTTGGCTTTTCTCTTAGGCTGGCTCAGTCCCTGAGCTCCAGGACTTCATCAGTGCTGTTATCAGTAATCCCCCTACAAAGGGAGCCTTTCTTTCCCAATAATCCAACAAAAGTCCTGGGGCTGACATTCACTGGTCCAGTTTGGGTCACATGTTCAGCCTTGGACCAATTGTCGTGGCCTACAGGGATAGACTATGCTCATTGGTCAGGCCTGGGCCATGTGACCACCCCAGTTGATGTGTATGGATACAAGTTAAGGGAGTGCTGGTTTCCCAAAGGAAACTCTGGGCAGAGGGTCTGTAACCCAAAGACAAGGACATGATCACTGGGCAGGGAAGACAGGGGATGCAGCCCTGGCATGCCTCGGGCATGTGGCAGGGAATGTGCTCTGTGCATCCCTCGGTCCTCCTGGAGCTCAGCCCAGAGCCCTGGCATGGGCAGTGTCCAGTAAATGCCAGAGCTACGGCCACATCCATAACTTCTGCCAGTTATAAAATGCAAATGCCTGTTGTATAATCCTGGAAGAATCGGCTTCTCCCAGAGGGCACAGGGCTTCAGTGCTGTGACGCCTCTGTCATCACGCAACAGGTGTGCATGGAGCTGCAGGTATGGGGCACTGTGCTGGGGCCAGGAAGCGAGCAGTGAGCATGAGGCAGCTCCTGTCCTCATGGAGTTCGTGGCCCAGTGGACTGTCACTTGCAGAAGGTGTTCACAGGAGTGTCCTCTCCTGCCCTCTTGCTGGATACGCTGGCTCCAGGCTCGTGCCAGCCCTCGTGCCATTTGTTCATCTGTCGTGCCTTGTATCCCTGCCACTCACAAGGCCCCTACTTCACCGGCAGAACATTTGCTGAGCAGCTGCTCTGTGTCCAGCCCCGTGTTGGGCACACTGAGGGACACAGAGGTGCGTAAGAGGCTGATTCCACGAGCCTGGGTTGGCCTGCGAACCTGCTACTTTCTGTGATTTTAAGAGGGCCAGTTGACTCCAGCCTCAGCTACTTCTTCTGTAGAACGGTTCATGATGACAGCCAGCCCACAGCGTTGACTTGAGGATTCCGTAGAAACTGGACAGGTGTCCCTGGCTGCTAATCAGCCCGTGCAAATCCTCCTGGTGGAGAGCAGCCCGTGGGTGCTGCTGGAGAGGGGATATTGCAGTCCAAGGGGGCGGGGAGGGAGGATCTGGGCAGGTGTGAGCGAGTTGCCAGGTAGGCCCAGGATGGGCAGGAACAGAGGGAGGCTGGACAGGCCATGGAGGGAGTGGCCGAAGCAGAGGCCAGAACGAGGAGCGCAGGGGCCAGGCGGGAGCAGCCTGCTGCCGTGCCGTTAATCTGCAGGAGTGTGGGCTTTGCTGCGTGTGTCTGCGACAGAGGGAGGAGGAGGGGGAAGAGAAGCACCTGTCTGTGCAACTTGTGAAGTCCCCCGGGAAGTAATGACCAGGAACGTTTGCAGGAATTGTGGGGTGTCCTTCACGTGGCCAGGCAGGCCTGACTTCTCATCCGGACAGCACCCTGCTGCTGTCCCGCCGCTCAGGGTGGCAACTCGTCCTCGTCTGCCCAGGCTTCTCCTGGCTTTAGCCCTGAAAGTCCCGTGTCCCAGGAAACCTCTCAGTCCTGGACAAACTGGGGTGGTTGGTCACCCTACTGCTGGACCACCCTTCTGTTGGCAATGGCAACAGTGGCTTTTAAGGTTTTTTTGTCATTGTTGTGTTTATTTGTGCGGTGTTTGATTTGTTCTGTTTCACTATGAAACTTTCGAGAGCACTGATGTCTCAGGCTCCATCTAGAGTTCATTGCTTGAGGGAGAAGCTCAGCCTGTCTTCCTCTGTGGGGGCCCAGCTCCGTGCCACCCCTCCTAGCGGTCCTGTCCTGAGTGCTGAGTGCCACTGGGAAGGGACACGGAAACGGGCCTAGTGAACTGGAAGGTTCTCAAATAGCATCTCCACTTTCTGCCTTTCGGTTTTCAAGCTCTGCCCACGACCCTCCCTCTTAAGCCAAGGTGACGCCTGCCAAGGGCAGCTGCACTTTGTCGTGGGCCATAGAGATGCACTAGACCAGTGGTTCTCAAACTTGAGGCTATATCAGAACCCCCTAGAGGACTTGCCTAAGCCCAGGTTGCCTGATCTCATCCCCAGAATTCCTGACTCAGTAGGTCTGGGGCAGGGCCCAAGGACCTGCATTTCTCATGCATTCTTAGGTGATGCCATTGCTGCTGGTCGTGGATGCACTTTGAGGACCCATGCCCTAGACAGTGACAGTCCCAGCAAGTGGCTTTGGTGTCAGCCCCAGCCCTTTTACTCCTAGCTCTGTGACCCTGAGCATGGCATATTCCTCTCAGAGCCTCAGTTCTCTCATATGATTCCTACCTGGGCAGGAATCGCTGTGAAGATTAGAAATGACACAGGCGGTTGTGGACAGAGACTACGTGCTCGAAAGGCAACGTTACAGCACAGTGGCCCAGAGCCTGGGGTCCAACCGTTGTTCATTAGCTAAGTGGTTTAGTCGAGGAATCCTTAGCTGCTTAGAGCCTCAATCTCCAAATCTGTAAAATGGAACTAATAACTCCACCTTCCGCACATGGGTAGTTGTGAAGTTCTATGTCACAAAGCTAACACAGCACAGAGCCTGGAACACTCAATAAATGGCAGCTAATAAGTAATACTAATGATAACAGTGGTGATGGTGATAGGTCACTAACCTTCAGGATGTGGTTCAAGCATCTCCGCTGAGAAAGAGGCATCAGATCAGAAACTCAGGATGAAATGGGCTCCTGAAGCGCGTGTAGACCCCCCCTAGGTTTCCGACAGAAAAGGAAACATTTTCAGAGCGTTCCACCTGTGTCCCTTCCGGGGCAGCCCTTGGCAGCCATGTGATCCTCAGAGTCGACCGGAGTCCCCCGGGCGAGGGCATTTCTGGGAGGAGTGGGTGGGAGTGCGCCCTGGGAAAGGCAGCGGCAAGGGCACGCCTGAGGCCTGACCGGAAGGCCTGCGGCAGCCGCCGGATCTCAGGACCTGGGCTCACTTTGTAAATGTCAGCCATGGCCCGCTCGTCCCTGCCTGTGAGTCAGGGCCAAGGCCGCGGTAGGAGATGTGTACCAGCCCTCAAGGAAAAGCACACACACCCCCTCCGTGAGACCTGCTTCCAAGGCTGATGGGGCCAAAAATAGCTGCGGCGGAACAGAGGCGTGAGCCTGCGTTTCCACCGTGCCTGTCTTGAAGGAGTTCAAAGTACTGATACAGATTTGACTTGTGCGTTTATTTTATTCTTGGAAAAGCCAGAACGGAGGTTAAGTGGCTCTGCAAAGGTCACACAGCAGTGGGGGAGCTAGGCATGTGGTCACCTGGGTCCGCTTCTATGTGCCAAGGGCTGAGTTTTAACAGAGAAAGAAACGAGCAGGACTGGGAAAGTTCTAGGAAGCCTTTTCTTTGCTCCCCCGGGACACTACAAAGAAACCAATATTCAGTTCCTGGGGGAGGCTCTGCTTTCCTCATCTCATTTAATCCCTAAATGCTCCTTTGTAATAGGTGGTATTATCACCAGTTTCTATAAGGGGCTCAGAGAGGGTGAGTTACTTGTTCCGGGCTACCCAGCTAGCTAGGAGGGGAGGTTATTCAAGGCTGGCCGATCACTCCCTGCTGCCTCCCCTGTCTAACTCACCCCCTCATCTCTGAGCATCAGCTTCGGGGTCCCCCATTCCTTTCCTTGCATGGCCTTGCCCCTTCTTGGAGCTTTTGCTCCAAGTTCTTCTGTCTGACAAGATCTCTCTGAAGCCGTTAACGTGAACTCCCACAAATCTCAGCTCAGACTTCCTTTCCTTCTTCAGGACCTTCCCTGACTTCCGCAGAGGTTACCCCAGTCCCTGTTCTGGTCATCTGTGGCAGTGTAACAAACCGCCCCAAAAGGTACAGCAGAAATGTGCTGCCTTGCTTCTCACTGTCGTGAGGCTTGACTGGGCCCACCAGGAGGTTCTTGCTTGGGGTCTTTCACGCGATTGTTATCCGTCGGCTGGGGTTGGGCCGTCTTGAAGGCTTCCTCTCTCATGTCTGGCTGGCCAGCTGTTGGTTGGGTCCTCTGCTGGGGCTGTCCACCAGGATACCTCCCTGTGGTGCCACCCTGTGGTCTGGGCGTCCTTACAAGACGGCAGCTGGCTTGCAAGGTTGAGCGCCCAGTGGAAGCTGTATCCCTTTTGACGATGAAGTTGAGGAATTCATACGGCGTGCCTTCCGCTGCATTCTGTTCCTCAGAGTCAAGTGACCAGGGCAGGTTCATATTCAAGGCCTGGGGAATTAGATCCCATCTCTTGGTGGGGGAGTGTCAGAGAATTTGCTTCTGTTTCAAAACCACAGCACTGTCTAGCAACACACACATACACACACACACACACACACACACACACACTCTTTGAACTTTTCATTTTCCTTTATAGTGGTTATCCCACTTTTTAAATACGTAATTCATTACTTGACTAATGCCTGGATCCTTTGCTAGACATACACAATTGTCGAGTGTCTGCTGGGTCCACGATGCTAGCCCCAGCTCCTTAGCACATGCCTGGCACATCATCAGTCCTCTGGAAATACATTCATTTATTTTACAGATATTTTGGGATATCCGCTATATGCCAGCCACTGTGCTAGGTTCTGGAAATACAGTGGTGAACAGGACAGAAGGGTCGTTGCAATCACAGGGGTTAGAGTTTACTGTGTCCATGCACAGGAAGGGACACGGGGTGGTGGGATAGAAAATAAATCAAAAATATTGCAGGAAAATGGAAGACGACGTGTGCTACAGAGACAGTGAGAACTGTGATCTGATAGGGTAACTGGGTGGCCGCTTAGGGTGCGTGGGCAGGAGACGGCGTTTAAGCTGAAAGCCGACTAAAAGGAGTAGTGGGTCAAGGAAGATCTGGGGAAACAGCGAGGAACATCAGAGGGAACAGCATTCTCATCAGAGGGAACAGCATGTGCAAGGTCTCCATGCGTGGAAGCCCTTGGGTGGGGTGTGTGACGGGCCAGCGTGGTTGCTGGCTGCTGGGTGAGGAAGACAGGAGCAGGTGAGCCCAGAGGAGGCAGTGCCCAGACCACGCACGGCCTTGGAGGGAAGGAAAGGGGTTTGGCTTTTATCTGAAGTGCAGCCAGAAGCCTCTAGGGGGTTTTGAGCAGGTGTTTGGCGTGGCTGATTCTGGTAGTGCCGGAAGGGATTAGAGGCAGCTTGCTGGTCCCTCCAGAGTGTTTTAGCTGCTGCTGTGTTAAGGCCCCAGCATCTGGGGCATTCGTAGGAATCCAAGGTTTAACTACGCAGCTTCTCTGTAAAATGAAGCCCCAATCGCTGGTGCAAACCAGATCTTCTTCCAGGTTGTGACAAGTTTGGGGCAAGCAGACGAGGCCGTCCACACTCCTGGGCCACACAGCTGAGCGATGGGCACAGCATGTAGAGCCAGTTCCTGCCACCTCCTTCTGTCCTTGCCACTGTCCTTGCCCTTGGCTAGACACACGTAAGCCTGGAACAAGAGACTGTAGGCTTCAAACACGGGCCACGTCACTTTGAATGTCTCTTGCTTTATGGGCTGTGTTTGTGCCCGGCTGGTCTTCACCGTCCCCGTTGATTCAGACCTTGGGGTGTTGGATGCTCACCTTTTGCTGGAGGCAGGGCTTGTGTCCTGTTACCTTTGGGCCGCCTGCCTGGTCTGCGGGCAGGACAGCCTGCAGGCTGGGCCCGGCTCTGGCTCTCCCCAGCTGTGCCGGCCGCTCAGCCTCTCTGACCTTCCGCTTTCCTGCTCTCCGAAGGTGGTGGTGGAAGTGTCCATGACACACGTGAGGGCCTGGCCCAGCCCCGTGCATTGCCCCCCACAGTGGATGGGCTCTCTTGTCAGTGTCGCCCCGGCTTGAGCAGATTTCCTATCCACGCTGGCCTCAGCTCTCTTATCCATAAAGTGGGCTGGCTGCCTCTCGTCCCACGCTCTACAAAGCACAACGCGTGTACAGACTTGAGCTTTTGAGAGCTGTAAGCCTTAATATTATATTAATAGTTGCTGGCCTTTTTAAAAAAGCGACCTTATTTTTTTAAGTAGTGAGTTTTTCTTTCCCAATTCAATGAAATGAAATTGTTTCAGTCTTCCATTTATTTGTATCCAGCAAATAATAACAGATTACAAATTTATGCATACTTTAACTTACGCAACAAACATTTATTTGCTGATTTATCGGACAAACATTTACCAAGAGGTCTTGCCATGGCAGGTTCTGGGGCTACAAAGATGAATTCGACACGGCCCTGCCATCAGGGAGACCCGTCTCCTCGCAGGACATCTGAGCCCGGGTACACATTGTCATCACCTGGGGGCTTTACGCATGCCTGGTGCCCGGGCTCAGCCCCGAGGGGAGCCTTACAGCTGCCCCGGGCAATTCTAACCTGAATCAAGGTGAAGACCCTTGGTTAAAACCAGAGGCCTGAGGCAGGGATAATTTCTACTGCAGGTGCCAAGATGAGAATAGGTGAGGTTGGATGGAACTTGGACTTGAGGTGGACCACAAAAACCAGGGGACTTGCAGGCGGAGAAGTGGGGAGGAGAGAGCACCTCTTCAACGACCCCCTGTTGCCACCACAGGCGCTAGAACGTGTGCAGAGTTAAGGCCAGACTGGACCCGGCCCTCCAGGGATTCCAAGTCTCCTGTGGCGTCCAGACTCAACGCCGAGCCGGGCAAAGGGAAGCGTGTCTCAGCAGGAGTGCACACCAAACCCGGCGTGGACTTCCTTGTGCTCTTTTTTAAAAACTTTTTATTGAGATAAAATTCACATAACATAAAATTCATGATGTGAGCATTTTAAAGCATGCAATTCAAGGGTTTTTAGTATATTTGCAATATTGTGCAACCACCAGCACTATCCAATTCCAGAGTGTGTTTCATCGCCCCCGGAAGAAAGCCCAGCATACCTTCCAACCCCTGACACCCACTGCTCTACCTCCGTCTCCACAGAGTTGCCTGGGTGCTCTCAGGCAGGCGAGTTGGCCCGTCTGAGCCACAGTTTCCTCATCTCCCGGGGGGCGATGCCTCCTTTGTTGTCAATGGGAAAGAGTGAAGTGGGTCAACTGCAGTGGTTCCCTGCCGGATGTGGGGACGTAGGCAGATTTGTTCATCTTTAGGTCTAAGGAGAGTTTGCAATTTGTTCACCAAACATCTGTTGAATTCTGTGTGTCATGGCCCATGCGAGACTCCTGCCTTTGAGGCTCCAGCTCTGTTCTGAGGTTGGACTCACTGGTGTGTCTGCAGCAAAGAGCAGCGAACTCCCTCGGCCATGCAGTGTCACGGCTGGGTGGTAGAGATGCTAGCCCCGATGCGAACTGGGAGTTGTTTGGGTGTCACCTGCTGCTGGCACCCGGGAGGCTAGAGGCTGATTACTCACCATCCAATCATCCATCTCTCCCAGCACACCTGCCCTCGAGGCAAGTCAGACTCAGAAGGGCCAAATGAGTTTCTCAAGGGCCCCACCAAGGGAAGTAGCGGAGACCCAGACCCAGGTCTTTCGAATCTACGTCTTGCTTCCCTGGCCTCTGCTGTCATCCAAGCACAGCAGACACCTTGAGCCGTGTCTCTGGCGAAGGTGCTTTCAGAACGTGGTTCCCTTCATTTAACCAAGGGGACACGTTGCTTTTATCAAGAATAGACGAGCAATTGCTTCTCGGCCTTCTGATAAGATCAAGTGAAGAATATACAAATGTCTTCTGAAAAACTGGTCTTTAAAACACCTGTAGCCGCTGTGGCTTGTGTAAGTGTCCGGGTTGCCTGTTTGCACACTACCTGGAAATATGGAGGAAAATGTGTGGCCCTGGGTACAGAGGACTTTTGGCTTCTCCTTTTCTTAGCAGCTTTCTTGTGGGTTCCATTTTAGGTCACTACTCTCATTTTTTATATTATAAGTTAAGGCAAAATTAGAAAACCACCAATTAAAATAAATTACTTAGGAAGAGTAATTTCTGGGGAAGAGAACTTCCAGCTGGCTTTTGGAGGAGCTTCAGGGATGCAACATGAAGGTCCTGGGAACTGGGGGTGCTAGGATTGGAGGTCTTGAGTGATGACTCAGTTTCCCCAAAATGATTGATCTTTGAGAGAGAGAGAAAACAATGTCCAAAGGGGCATAATTTGAAACAAGAATACGTTCACTTGTAAACTTATTCCCACAGTCCTGATGCACAGGCTAAGACCTGCCTTTATTCTGCCAAGTTGGAGTGATTTGGAGCCCAGGTGCCATGCTGTAGCTGCGTGGCCTTGGAAAAGAGCCTTCTTCCTGTGTGGACCTCGTTTTCCCCCTGTTGAGAGGGTGGAATGGGTTAATATGTTACAGAGCGTACAAGAGCGCCTGGCACAGGGTGACCACCCTGCCGAGGTTAGCTACTTCATATTATAAAATTCATCTAGGACACCCCCTTTGTGTCCAGAACAAAGCAACCAGCCCTACCTATTAAGTAATACCTGATGTGATCTCTGAGGACAGGGAGTGTTCATGCGTCTGTGTCCCCAGAGACAGCACAGGGATGGACACGTGGAAAGTGCACGCTGAGTGTTTACACAAATGAATGTATGCATGACTAGATGATGAGGACAAGATAAACTCTCGGAAGAAAGAGGGTGGGGACGGGACTCACATTTTGTAAGAGTTTGCCATTTGCCTGGCAGCATTTGGGACCTTATCTTGGCTTTGGTTTCTCCAGGAACAGACGCTGAGACAAAGGTTCAAAGACAGGTGGCTATTTGAGAGGTAATCCCAGAACACAGCGATGGCGTAGCAGGTGGTGTGACAGAGAAAGAATGGCAGCCGGTGAAGGGTGTCATGTCAAGCCACTTACCGCAGCGGGCAACCGGAGCCCCGTCTGCTCGGGAGCTCTGGGAGTGGTGGGGAACGTGCCCCTGAGAGCTGGGGTATTGACATACCGCCCCCCGCCAGCCACATGTGAGAGCTGGCCCGGGAGGAGTGGGAGTGTCACTTTCCCGGGCAGAGACGTAGTGTTGGCAGCCGGAAGCTGAGCCAGCGTGCCCTGGAAGGCCACCAGCAGCATCTGCTATGAGCTGTCACCATCTTCCGCCATGCCTGCCATGGGCGACTCTGCCCCTGGTCGCACCCCGTTGGCTCTATACCCTCTGGGGCTCTGACGAAGTGTCCTCTCTCTCCCACTCAAGAAAGTACATCAGTGTTTAAGCGAATGTTCTCCTATCATAGGGATACCTGATGTATACATTTAAAGAGCAGTAAATCACTCACAAACATTTATTCATGCAACAAATATTTACAGAGTGCTGAGTGTGCCAAGCACTGCACTGTGGTCACAGACCGAGGATGACGCAGTGGAGAAGACACAGTGAACCCACAGGGAAAGTTCATGGGGAAGGAGGGGGCTCTGCTTTTTCTCATGTGGAGTTTGAGATGCCTGCAGACACCGGGGGAGGCAGAACACGCAGGCATTGCAGGCCGGACGGGAGGCACACGTCTCAGGGGTCAGCTGAGAGGACAGGTGTCTTAGCGGAGGCGCTGGCTTTGCTGAGGTGGGAGAATGACCGTCCAGGGGGAGGCAGGGAGGGGAGGAGGGGAGCAGGGGCTAAGGGTCGACAGCAGAGAGCCTAGCCTGTCCCAGGGTTGAAAGTCCACGGCAGGCGGGGCGAGAGGTGAGCCAGAGGAGCGAGGGTAGGCCAGGCCCGTGGCCTGCGGAGAGTGCTAGACTTAGATCTGGGCAGCGATCCCCTGGGGCTCTGAGTGGAGACCCTCGGTGTAAGTTGCTGGCTGGGTGCTCAGTAGCAGGAGAAGGCAGTGGTCCAAGGCAGAGAAGAGCGGGGGTCCTGGGCCGGGCAGTGGCTGGGGGCGAAAGGGTGGGCACTTGAGAACCTTCAGGACTTGGTGACCAGCCGGCTGCAGGGGGTGAAAGAAAAGGAGGACCCCCAGCTGTTGGTGTCTGATCAGATCCCCCTCTCAGAGGAAAAGTGTGACAGGCAGAGATCGGAGTTCCAGGTTTGGGCACCAGGCATGCAGTGGGGAGGAGCCCATGTAGGCAGAGGGCGGGGAGGGACACCATCTGACTTGCTCCTGTGGGGGTCGCTCTGGCTGCTGTGTTGAAGCGAGAGCATGGGGGTCAGGCAGAGCCTGCTGCAGTGACCCAGGGGAGAAGGGATGCAGGTGCAGCAGCTCAGGCTTCACAGCACTTAACGTCAGTGACGAAGGACTCTCGTGGGGCCAGGTGGCACCAGTGGGGAGGTGAGAATGGTTGCATTCCAGAGGAGCCTACTGCCCTTCTGAGTCAGACGGCTTCCGATGGGTGGCATCCTGGGCAACCGGGCCAGGAAGCAGGGAGGACGGCTGGCCCTGCAGTTGCTCCAAAGCAAGCGGCAACAGCAAGCGGAGTGGTCCCAGGGGTGGGGGCTGTGCTGGAGCCAGGACAGAGCCACCTGCCTTCATCTCCCAGCCAGCCCCTCAAGCAACAGCTCCGAGTCCAGCAGGGCTTTGAGGAAGCGGCCTGCAAATGACCAGGTATTGGTATAGTTAAAAGAAGGAGATGATTTATGCACCTGCTGGGTGGGAGATGAGCTTCACCACAGCAGTGCTTCCAGGCGTGCAGCGGGAGTCCCCTGTCACTGACACGAAGTGCTGTGATTGGGCTGTGAAGGCTGAGCCGGCCCCACCTGCATCCCACGGGGCCCGGGACTGGTGGTTCTGGGACTGGAGGTTCCTCTCGGGCCTCCGTACGGCACCCAGGCCCTAGCCGGTGTCCGAGGCCCATCCAGCCATCGTGGGAGGTCGTTTCTGTGGATACCGAAGGACAGTCAATGCCCATAAGAAACACGTGCTAGTTTTCTCTGAAGTAATCGGTGCTCACAAATGAAACAGAAAATGACGATAAAGAGGTTAGATATGCTCTGAAGCAAGAAACCGCTCTTGGCTTCTGCTAAAAATGCTCACAACTCGAAGCTCTTCTGACTTTCTTGGTTAAGAACCAAGTGAAACTAGAATCCAGATGCCCGGTGGGAGACTGTCATAGATGTTCGAGAGGTCGACTGAATACTCACTCATTCATTCACTCAGCGAGTACCTTTTGAGCACTGACTCTGGGCCAGGTGCTGCAGGAGGGGCTGGGGAGCTGGGGGCATAGGGGTGACCTTACAGGACAGAAATGGAGGCTATGGAGGGGACTCTGGCTTCAATGGAGTGGCCAGGGAAGGCCTCTCCGAACTAGCTGTGTTTGAAAGAGGAGAAGACTGGGGAGAGCATTCCAAGCACAGCATGTGCAAAGGCCCTGTGGCACAAACATTGGGGTTTGAGAAGCTCACGTTGCTGGGCATAGTGATCAAGCGGCGAGTGGTGTAAACTGAGATTGGGGAGGCTAGTCTCAAATCGTGCAGGGCTTTGTAATTTATGCAGGACAGAGCTGCATTTTCTGTAAAGTACTATGGAAAGCCATTAAAGAGATTTTGACCATAGGGTTGGCACTTTCAGATTTGCTTTTTGGGACAATCATTGGTGTCTGAGTGGAGAATGGGTTGGAGGTGTGAGAAGGTTGGGGGGAGGCCAGTCAGGGAAGCTATAGCAGTTGTTCAGGTGATAGAAGAGGGACCTGGACTGGGGCAGTGCCTGAGGGGGAGGAGAGGTGACAGATCCCAGATGCAGTTTGGAGACAGCAGGGTGGGATGCAGGAGGGCAGGGAGGGGAAGGAAGGAGCTGAAGCGGGGAGACACAAAGACAAGTTAATGCCAACACATTTCTACCAAGAATTTGGTGGCCCTGGGGCCATGTGCTGAGCAGGGATGGTGACTGGCCTGGCTGACAGGTACTGAGCACCTCCTATGTCCCAGGTGCTGGGCCATGCAGCCCAGCAGTGAGTGAGAGCCACCCCCTGCTCTGGTGGAGCTCACTAGCCAGGTGATAGGGGATAAGAAACTGTCCCCCAGCAGGAAGCACAGTGGGCATCAAGTACTGCAGATGAGCCCTGAGCCATCAGGGATGACTGCCTGGAGGAGGCGGCATTGAACTGCGTCTCAGAGAGCAGCTAGGATTCGGAATAGCAGATGGATGGAGGAGGTGCTCCAGGCGGGAGAGACGGCATGAGCAAAGGTGGGCAGTAAGGAAGGCCCAGGGCCTTTTGGGTACCCAACTGTGGCCCCACTTTTTGGGAGTGTAGAATACCCGGGGAAGGTAAGAAGAGCGGGAGCTGCCTCAGGTGGATGGGCCGAGGAGTCTGGATGATTCTGGAAGAGCTGAACAATTCTGAGCAGCTGAGTCGGCAGAGCTAAGTGGCGCATTAGGTCATGAATCTCTCGGAGATGGGAATGGGGCCGAGTTCCTGAGCAGTTGTGTGTCTGTGTTCGGTTCCTTGCTGTGGCAACCGTCTACTTGTAAGCTTGTGCCAGGATGTTGGCCTTGCTTTGTTCCCCTTCACAGCCCAGTCTCTGGGGACTTGATTTATGCTGGCTCCCCCTCGCACTCCTCTCCCTGAATATGGCCGGGCAGCGCCTGGGGAGGGTGTCCTTGGCCTGGCGGAGCGGGCCTCCCTGCCGTTTATCAGGGCCGCCGTGACCTGGCCGTCACATCTGTGCTGCCCGTTGGCCCCCAGGGGAGGAGCCCAGTAGAGGCTGAAGTGTCTAGGGCCAGCCTGCCTGGGAAGCGTCCAGACTGTGCTGGCCAGACGGGGCCTTGCCAAGGCCAGGGCAGGGTGGTGAAGGCTGCCACATCCTCCCTGGTGAATGCCTCCCTCTCCCACTGGCAGCTCTGGCTGGTTTGTTGGGCTGCCAGGGGCTCCCTCAGTCCACCTGGAGAATGCTGGTCTTGGGAGAGCCTAAGCTCTGTCTGGGCTGGAGTGCAAAGCAACCTGGAGCAACAGGGAGTCTTCTGACTCTTTCTCCTCCCCTCCCCCTGGGCAAGCTCCCTCCCTCATGCTGCCTTTTGTCCAGGTTCCCATGAATCCCCCATCTGTCCCCCCCACACACACACAGGCATACACACAGGCACACACATGGGCACACACACAGACACACACATGGGCACACACAGGCACACACACAGACACACACATGGGCACACACAGGCACACACACAGACACACACATGGGCACACACATGCACACACACATGGGCAGGCCCTGTCCTCTTTCACTCTCCTCCCGTCCCTCACCTTGAGCTGGTTTTTGTCCTACCAGTGTTCTCAGTCGGGGTAGACACACCCCATCGGGTGCATTTGGAAACTGGGTGTCCAGTTTTTTGCTGCCACAGTGACTGGGAGGTGAGCACTACTGGAATTCGGGGGCAAGGGCCAGGGCTGGTAAATGCCATGCAACTGCGAGGGACAGTCTCACACAGAAACGCGCTGCCCTCCCCGTGTGCCCGCAGAGACCCTGCAGAGGAGCTGCCCAGCCGTCAGACCTCCTTTCTGAGCAGCCAGACTTCAAGTCCTGACCTGGTGCCCCGCGGAGAGTTGATTCTTTCCATTTTTGGAAAACTCAGTGACCCGCGTTGCTGCGTGGAAGGTGATGGCTGTCTCTTTTGATGATCCTGCTTCACTGTTGTGTGATAGTTTGGGGCTAATCCAGATTCATCTGTGAAGCGTTTGCTAAACAGCTACTGTGCAAAGTATGCAAACACCAACAATGGGAAGTACGCAGGACCCAGGCCAGGGGTTCAGAGAGCTGGCAGGTCACATCGCCGAGTGTCTCTGGTGGACTTGATGACCCCACCAGCTTTTGGGCCGGTCCCTTTAGGGTAAACGGTGGGTCCCCTTTGTCCCTGAACCCACTCCACAGAGCCCAGTGCACGGTGCCCTGCTTGTGGTACACTCAGGAAATCCGCGGCATGGCGAGTCGACCCAGGGACTCTGTGGTCGTGGCCGTTCACGTTCTCCGTGGCGGGATGACGGGACTCCCTGTGTCCTTCTCCGGGGCTCTCGTTCTACACCATGCTTTTGAATGTCGATATTCAAATTCAACTTCTGCGTAGTCTCATGTGGCCAGGTGCTCGCGCTGGGCTGCGGCTCTAAAGACCCGGTGTTTTCCATGGTTTCCACCAGTCGCCTTGTCTCCGGGTGGTTCCCTAGACGCAGCGCCTGAGACAGGGGTCAGGGGTGCTCCCGGGAGGAAGCAGTTGGGACAGGAGAGGGAAGGGGACGCGGCAGGGTGTGGTTTCAACGGGACCCGGGGGCCCAGGGAGCTCTGCGGGCTTCCGGGAATCACTGACTCCCCAGCAAAGGGGGCGGGCCCCTGGCATCCACCGCACATTCCGCTCAGGGGTCAGGGGAATCTCAATCCTTCAAGCACAATGACCCATCACCCGCCCCCCCACCTCATTCCTCTTTTGCCCCATTTCCACTAAACTTCCCTTCCACCAAGACAGAGCCCACTGCCCCGCCCGCCCCTGAGACTGCGGGGGCTCGAATGACGCCACTCTGTCACTGCAGGGGCCTCGCTGAGCAGGCCCCGCTCCCCCCAGCCCCACCCGGGCCGGAACCCTGGGCTCTTTCACAGCCAGAAATACGCAAAGGATTTTCTCCTCATCCCTGAGAACATTCTGGGCCTTACACGCAGCAAAGCAGTTTATCTCCTCGTTCAACTCTGAGGCGCTCTCTGTGGGCCGCTTAAACCCCGTGGGATTAGCGGGCTCTGACATTCCCCGGGCGCGGCAGGGCGCAGCGCGAGGACCTGGCGGCCGGCTGGGTTGACAAGCGCTGTTGTCTCCTAGCGGCAGCCGTGAAGCCCCGGGACTAATTCCTCCCTTCCTTCCTTCCGTTCTTTTTTTAAACACACGTCCCGCAGTTTATCCCTCCTCCCCTTGGACGCTTTCCCACTGTGCGCCGGCTCTGGCAGTTCTGTCACCGCTCAGAAAGCTTCTAGATTCTTCCCTACAAGGGTTTGAACCTGAGTGACCAAAATGGGAGCAACATTTAGCAAAGGCTGTGATGAAAAGATGGGGTTTTCCTCCACCTTTGGTAAGGAGCCCTTGCAGGGGGCTGAGCGGGAGTGTCATAGGATCTAACTCACGCTTGACAAAGAACCCGCCACCGTGCAGGGCAGGCCGGAGGCCAGGGAGGAGGCTGGTATTGGGGGCGCCTTTGAAGGCAGGACTGTCGGGCCTTGTGTCGGGATGATGGAGGGAGGGTGAGGGCCTCGTCAGGAAGACCCCGGGTGTCTGAGTGGAGCACGTGGGCGAATGGGTGACCGGGGGCGTGGCGGGGCTGCCTGCGGGGTCGGGGCAGTGTCTCTGGGCTTGGCGACCCCTTCCTCGCCTCTCCAGAAATCGTGGGTAAGATGCCCATTCCCGATCACCCCTGTGAGTTGGTTCTGGGGGTAGGAGAGACGCCGACTCGGCCCCAGGGTAGATGTGGGACAAGATCCAAGATGTTCTCCACATCTCCATCTGTCAGAAGTGCCGGAAAAGGGCCACGTGCCTCGTGGGAAACGGCCTACACGTGTTTGGGAAATCAGAATGCGTGGGTTTCAGAGCAGTGGTAGCGTGTACCAAGGCTCGGTGACAGCACCAGGCGGTCCGGGACCTGGGGAGAGCTCTGTAGTGGAATGTGTGGATTCACACCCACACCCAAATCTGGACCGTAAATAACCCCATCCCTGCTCCGCTCAGGGTTTGCTACCCAGTTAGTTTTGGCACCAAACTACCTTTTGGGTTTGAAAATTACAAATAAAAGGTTGAGGTCGTATATTTGAAAAACAGCCTCTCTTGAAGTGGTTAGATCGATTGTGGTTCATCCATTCAGCTCTTAAAAAAAACCCAGGCGGCTCCTCTCGTACTGACGTGGAGCGTTGCCAAAATGCATTGAGTGGAAAATGTATTTTCTCCCATGAGTCACAGCCTCTCAGGTGCGTGTATGGGCTGCTGTCGCCAGGAATACATATGAATACACATAGTCCCAAAAGATACATAGGAAGTTGGTTACAGTCGTTGTCTGTGGGGAGGTTAGCTGAGCTAACCCTTAGGCCTCCATTTTTTTTCACTGACCAGTTTCTGGATGTTTCTAGAACCTTCTGGATTATTGGTCATATTTTATGGTTCAGGAGATTCCTGAATTGGGGAACGTCTGTGCCAAAAGAGCTTTCTGCAAGACCCCTCCTCAAGGCTGTGGCCGCTGTGGCGTTTGCTTCTGGTAACTTTGGTTTCCTAAAGCAGGTGTACGCGGCTGGTTTCTGAAGCGTCGCCCTGTCTGTAGGAGGCAGTCCTCACCTCCGAGGCCCCACTAATTTCCCTGTCAAAGCAAGATAGATGGAGCAGTCGATTACGGTGACCTATGTGGCCAGCTGTCATAAAGAATAAAGAGCGGGTGGCAGCAGCAGCCGAGCGGTTCTTGAGGGGCTCGATGTCCGTTGGATTTGGGGCTGATGCGCTCGGGAGCTCGTGACTATAGGAAGGAACGGGGGAGGATTTTGGTTCCCTTCTCCCCCTGTCCTGGGATCTGAGATGCGGGTGCAGCCAGCTTTGCCCTCTAACTCACCTCTCAGACCCTTTAATTGAGCAAGTCCCACCATCTGCCTGGGAGAGGAATGGTGGGGGGGGCACAGAGAAGGCCAGGAGTGTGGCAAAGGACACCCCTCGTGGAGACCAGCGGCCCGAGGTCAAGGCCCCCCACGGCCCACTGCAATGTTAAAATCCATTCTTCAAGCTGGACCGAGGCACCTGGAACCCAGCAACAGTGATCTCTTCCTGGTTTGCAGTAGGACGTGGTAGAAAGAAGATGGACTTTGGGTCAGATTGTCCTGGAATCCTGGCTCCACACTGATCTGTCCTCATTGAGCTTGTTCTCACGTCTGTAAATGGGGCAATGACACCCACGTCTCCTGGTGGATCAGGAGACCTGTGTAGTGCGCATGACAAGTGCTTAGCAAAGGGGGAAACTGTTCTCATTATGTTTTTATTAAGCAAACTGAACATTTTTTATATGACTATTGTCCTCCATAAAATTTTCTGAAACCTTAGGTAGGCATTTGCTCACTTGCCAGCAGATGACAAGTAACAAATGAAACATGAGGGAAGGCTCAGAGACAGCCTGGCAGGCCCAGCCCTGGGGTTTGGTGTTTTACACAAACGTAAGCAATCATCGCCGTGACTTTGTAAATTGCCATCGTAGCATCTTTTCTTGCAATGGGAAAGGTGCTCCTAGCTCACATTTGGGGATTAATGCTTCCTGGGGTTTGGCAGCACACACTCCGCCTTGCAGCTTTTCTGCCTGGAATAGGGCAAAGTCGCCCTGCTCACCTGCACCTTCCTGCTGTTGTCAAAGGAGGCCTGCCCAGAAAGGGGACAGTATCTCCCCACTTAGGCAAGAGCAGGTCTCCAGTGGCCTTTGAGAAGGCCCTAGCACTGGACCCTCTGTCTGGGAAAGATGACGGATTCTGCTAGGTGGGTGAAGGAGGACTATCCGTTGGTTTTGCCCCCTGCTTCCACCAGAGGAAAACAAGACAATGGAGCAGCACCTCTTCCCTGCTCCCCGGTTTCTGTGTCATCCTTGCCAGCCATCAGAGAAGGCCAAAGGCCACCACTTCCTGGAAGCGATGTTGGCTTACCCTCGTCCCTACTCCATCTGCCCCTTCCAGGAGTGAATGGGTTCCTTGTTCTCAGATTTAGAATGAACAGGGACTGTGGGTGGGAAAGACACATTGTCTCTTGCCTTGGCAGAGAGAGTTATGGATGCCTTAGAAATAATGCCCTGGCTTCTTCTTGGACCTTGTTGTGGACAGTTCCGCTGCACAGCCTCGGAGTAGCCAGGGGTCATCCTGAAGGCAATTGGCTTGGAATCTTAGCATGGCCCTGGAATGGCCCGCTGGAAGACCATCAAGATTAACTCCTTCATTTGGCTGGGATTGGCACAGCGTACCCTGGGAGGCCGAGTCAGGTTTGCACTGTTGGCTGTGCCTGTGTTGGATGCATTAGTCTCTACACCAAATGTGGGAGCCAGGAAAGAGCCCTGGAGATCGTCCAGCCCTGTGGTTCTCTTTGTTTCCCCGGGGACATCTGGTCATTACAGTTGGGGGAGGGGTACTGTCATCTAGTGGGTAGAGGCCAGGGATGCGGCTAAACATCCTACAGTGCACAGGACAGCCCCGTAACAAAGAATCATCCAGCCCAAAATGCCAGTAGCACCAGGGTTGAGGACCCCTGCTCTGCCAGCCCAAGGTCACCACTGCCATTGTGCAGATGGGCTTTTGAGGTCCAGAGAGATGAGCAACTTGCAAAAGTCCAAAGGGCTTCGATGACAATGCCACAACCCAGGTTGCATGACCTCAACCTCTAGCATGGGCTGCTTGTCCAGGTAGAAAACAAAATGCCCAGGCAGGGGCTGGTTGCCGAAATTGCCCAGGCTCAGCACGCCCTGACCTTTGGACAGGCCAGTGTCACAGCAGCTGTCCTTGGGTGTTGCCATAGCAGGGTTCTCATGGGTCTCAGGCCTGGCCCCGTTCCACTGCAGTGGCACAGTTGATCTGGAGGAGGATGGAACCGTCTGTTTTATTATTATCTCGAAGGCATAGTGACCGCTTTGTCGATCCAGGTGTTCCACTCGCCAAGCCACGCGGCTCCTGAAAAAGGGAGTGAGTTGGGGGCCCAGTATGGTGATAGACCGTGCCCGGCATGTTCACGGCTCGCCAGAGCCTTGGATTGTGGAGAAGGGCTCTCCCTACGACCGTCTCCCAGGCTCTGACTCTGTCACTTTTCTCGCAGCTCTGTGACTTCACCTCTCCCACCTTAGGAACCCTCTGTGTGCTTACCTATAAATAGTGTTAATGGTCCCTGCCTTGCCTGCTTCGGGGGAAAGGGATCTGAGAATCAAAGAAGAGAATCTAAGAAAAATGTGCTTTGAAAGTAGACAGCACTGGCAGGATGTGTGTGGCTGAGTAAATTTGCTTTCAGTGGGGTAAGAAAACTCTCCTCGGCTGCCTGTTTTGGAAAGGGAAGCAGAACATCCCACCTCCCATCGCTCCGGGCCTGCTCCGTCCAATCAACTTCCTGCGAGGGCGGAACTGATCCAAGTCTGTGCCGGCCAGTGCGGGAGCCCTGAGCCACACGTGGCTACTGAGCACTTAAATATGTTCAAGGGACTGAATTCTTGATTGTACTTAATTTTAAGTAGTTTAATTGTAAACCGTCACATGTGGCTCATGGCTGCTACATTGGACAGTGCAGCTGGGGACTGTCAGGGTGGATATTTTTCCTTCTTTAATACTACGGTTTCATCCCAAAGCTGCCAACATTTCAGGCTCTTCCTTCTTTCATGAAGACCAACTGAGCAGCAGTGATTTTTCTCAGCCGTGTCATTGTCCCTTTGTGGTCCCAACTTGGACTAAAATCATTCTTAGCTTAATGCAACAGGATCCTTTTAAATAGGACTTAAGCTCTGTCCAGAGAACTAGCAAAGTGTGGTTCTGGAAGAAATCACCCAAACCATAGGGAGTTCATGTGTGTCTAGTTGGGATATAATTTCATCTCTGTTTGATGCTTCAAAAGGCAGGCAGGGGCTCTGAGCACCTCAGTGACGTCATGTCTGTGGTTCCTGACATGGGACCTGTCCTCAGACCCTGACACAAGGGTCCTTCTAAAGGAAGTGTCCTGGGGAAGACTGGGGAGGCAACGGAGCAGGCAGGAGGGGGCCATCAGGCCAAGTCCTGCAAAGGCAACTTTAGCCTCCCAGTTGTCCTGAGCCAGTGGCAGGGGGCTGGGCTTGCTCACTGGGCATCTGTCTGTCCCTGGTGGAGGATGCTCTGCAGGGCGTGGGGGGGTTGTTAAAATTCTGGGCTTGCTGCCCTGTGCTAGCACAGTCCCCAAAGAAGGGCTACAGGTCCCCAGAGAGTCAGACGTGTGTCTTCTTCAGGTGACACTTTTCAGTATCCAGAGCACAGCGACCTGCATCCCATCCAGAAGGTGAGAAGCAGCTCCCACTAGCCTTCAAGGGAATGTTGTCTCCCTTCCTGGGGGTGGGGAGCCTGTGGCCCGCTGATTTCAAGACTATTCGTTTTTAAGCACCAAAGGAGGCAAGGAAAGCTTCATCCTTCTCTGCTGCACCCCTCTTAATAAAGGATTTGTTCTGTAAAATCTGGATTCAGTCAAAAGGCCGCACTTAAGGACCTAGAAGGCCACATGTACCTCGAGGCTGCAGGTTCCCCACCCCTGCTTGACCATGGGAAGCTGAGGCTTGTAAAATTGAAGTGCTTTGTTTGGGGGTCACTTGGCGGGCGTTGTGTGGCCAAGTCAGGATCCAAAGCTGCGTCCGTCTGCCTGTCGGCTATACTTTGCTGCCTTTTCACACTGTCTCTGTTAAAACTCCTGGGCAAGAGAGAGCCCTGTGCCATGTGCCTGGAGACTCCCAGCAGGGTGTTGGTGTGACATTTGCAGTGAAGGGCCCTTCTCAAACGAAAATGGAAGGAGTTGTATTACTCGCATAATACAAATTTGGGGTATAATTTGAGGGTACAACTCTCAGACTGCTCTTCTAAGCTTATCTAAGAATCTCAGGTTAAGACTAAGTGGTAACTTTCCATAAAAGGCCAGATAGTACACATTTTAGGCTTGCCAATGTAGCACAAAGGCTGCTGTGGACAACAGATAAACAAATGGGTGTGTCTGTGTTCCAATAAAACTTTATTTATAAAACAGGCAGTGGGCCAGACTTGGCCAGCATCAACCTCTGGTCCAAGTTGACCCTGAACCCCACTTCAAAGTGATTATGACTGTTTAGACAGAGCAGATTCTACCTGGCTGGGCATTCATGAGGCATAGCACATAGTAGGCTCTTACCAGACATGTGTTCAGTGAGCAAGCACTTGAACCATGAGAAGTCAAGGCAGCGAGGGAGGGTGGGCACCAGGGGTCAGCCAGCGCTGTCCAGACGTGGCACCACCTCATCACCTCTCGACAGCGCTGGGCTGTCCCAGAGCAGGCGAGCGTGCAGACCCTGTGTGCCTGTGGCCGGGTGGGAACAGGAGGCTTGGCAGGTCTCAGGAGGGGGCTGGGGCAAGGACAGAAAAGGGGCAGGGTGCAGCTACTGAAAGAAAGTAGATGTTGTAGAGTAACAAGGCCGTGCCCTAAGGAGCCCAACAAAGAGGGCTGTTTGGGCAAAGAACAAGGGGTGGTGTGTTCTTCGGTCGACACCAGAAGCATAATTAATTCAGCAGGCAGCGACCTGCTGTTCTCAGCTCCTGCCCCGGCCTCCACCCAGATGTCTCCCTCACGTTGGGAAGAGCTGTGTCTGCCCCCGCCACGGAGACACAAGCCCAATTCATTATTTTCCTTTCCTAATTAGGCCCAGGAATGACGGAGACAATTATTAATAATGCATTGGGTTTTTTAAAATGCCTCCTCAGGAGCCGAGCCTGAGACCCATGCCCTTGATGACACGCAGCCACTCTGCCACCATGCTGGGTTCCGTGCCCAGAGTGGAGAAAGAGATAAATCAGAGGCACGAGGGGCCCGTGCAGCACAGGCTATAGGTTGGGAGCCACGGATGGCAGGGCCTTGGGGGAGATCCCACCAGCAGCGAGGGGGACAGAGAGGGTGGGTGCCAGCAGCCTGAGCCCCGGTCCTTCCCTTGCTGACCTTTTCTCAGTGCCCCGTAGGGCTCAGCGGGAAAGTCATGCTCCCTCCTTGCACGTGCTCAGCCCAAGCCCGCGGAGTCAGCCCTGACCCCTCGCTGTCTCTAGCACCCCGAATCCACGCTCTCGTGACCTCTACCTTCAGAGCATTTCCCCACTCCGACCTTTGCCCTCCACCTCCACCACTGACACCTGGGTCTGCGCCGCCGCTGTCTCTGCCCTGGGGTGTTGGCAGTGTCCTCCCAGTCTCCTACCCTTATGCCACCCCGCCACACGTGCACACACACACACGGTCCGTTCCAAACACACGGTCACTGTGCTGACATCCAAGTCAGACCTTGACACCCTCTTTCACAACCCTGCAGTGCCACCATCTTTTCCAGTCCTCTGTGGCCTCCAGGCCCTATGCCATGACATCTCCTCTTAGTGTCATTTGTCTATTTTATATCGGCCTCCTCTGGCTCCTGAGATCTGCCAGGGCCGAGCTCATCTCAGGGCCTTTCTGTGGCTGTTCCGTCCCCAGATACCTGCGTGGAGAACTCCTGTGCCAAATTCCATTCTTTGCTCAAACGTCACCTCTGAGGCTGACCTGACCACCCTACATCACATTGAGACCCACCCACCCTGCACCCCAGCACCCTCGGCCCCCATAGCTGCTGTGCGTTGGAGTGAAGACACAGCGGTTGGCCAGAAGGAGAGGCCTGTCCTCTGCATCTCCCTCAAGAGCGAGGTGGGGCATGGCTGAGCTGTGGGGCTCTGAGAGGGAAGGCCCAGGTTGGGGCCCGGGCCGGGAGGAGGGCACTGCCCCTGGCCATACTGGGGATGCCAGGCAAGGAGGCCTGGCTCGCTGCCGGATGGTTGCTTCCGGCATAGGAGGCCATCGGGCTGGGGTGGGCTGCGGGATGCTCCACACACTGGGCGGTGGCTGAGAAGAGGCTGAGGGCAGAGAGGACATTTTGGGGCCTCTCGTAGAGCATGAGAATAGGACCAGGGGCCCGGGGAGCTCTCCCCAGGAAGCTCAGCAAGGTCAGCCCTTTTGCAGTTTTGGCCTCTCAGAAGCCCTGAATCTGGGTGGCACACTTAGGTCTGTCTTTGCACTGAGCCACCCGCCAGAGGCTGGCCATGGCTTTACACACACCCGTGGGTCGACAGTTCCGGTCTGCACTGGGTGAGAGCGGGATTTGCTTGGCTGCGGCAGCCCACGGCAGCCCAGCTCACAGGGGACGAAGGGGCCCTGGGCGGCGTGGGGGAGGCAGCATGAGACTTCCAGCAGGACTGCGGAAGGTGTGATGGGCCCCGAAGCAGCTGAGCACAGCTTCTCCTCCCTGCCCCAGGGGCCCCCAGTTAGGCTGCAGTGTCCACAAACTGCCTTCCTGCTGCACAGCGGAGAAAGGTGTGTGCTTTGTTTCTGGAAAAGGCAGGCCACCGAGGCACCCCCAGGAACTCTGCACCCTCTAGGAGGCTAAATGTGCCTTCCTGTCTGTCCATTATGTGTGGGCTGGGCGTTCTCGGGCAGCCAGGGGCTTCCTGCCAGGGAGCCCTCAGTTTGAGGGAGGAATCGGAAAGACACAGGAGAAAAAGAAGTCACCTGCTGAACGCGACAGCCTTCGCCAGATTCCATCGGCAGAGAAGGGGTGGAAGGGCCCCCCACGTGGAGGCTCACATGGGTGCTGTGTTCATCTGAAGCAACCCCAAAGGACAGTTCTCATTTCTCCCAAGAAATAGGGTCTCATTCTAGGGGCTGGAATAAGGCACCAAGGTCCGATTTTGTGCTTGTGGTTTTGAAGTCCAGCCGACGTGCCCTGGTACCTTTGGGGTGGGAGATGAGTGAGCACCCCACTCTCGAGCTGGCTCTGCAGACCTCCCTCGACTGTTGTGGGAGGTGGACACCCTGGCACAGGCCTCCCGGAGAATGCCCTGTGCCCGTGAATGGACAGCAGTGGCCTGAGAGTCAGTCCCTTGTGTCCAAGACAATGGGTCTCTGTGTGGGGGAGAGGGGAGAGAGGTTCCTGTCTTAGTGGACTTTGGGTCTGTCACACAACCCAGCGGGGGCAGAGCTGGGGGCACCAAGGCAGGGGAAGGGTTGTCATCCCATGAAGGGATTCTAAGAAACCATGTCCTCCTTGAGGGACGTGTACTTTTCAGGCAGGACATAGCAGGGCTGAGAGACCTGAGGACCCAGATCTGGTCTCCGTGTGGCCTTGGGCAGGCTCCTCCCCTTCTCTGAGCTTCAGTTTCCTCCTTTGTCCAAAGGGTCACACAGGTTTTTGGCAGAGCTCCCGGCCCCCTTGCTGTCCTTGTGAGCTAGACAAAACCAGTGGCTGCTCCAGGTGAGCCGGCTGAGGCAGGGCCAAAGAGGAAGGCTGCTCTGTAATAGTCAAACATTTTGCCACCTTTGAGTGCTCTGAGTCCCGTGTGTGCACCTTTCCTGGGTGCACTGGACAATTCCCTCAAGACCCTTCAGGTGGGTGGGAGGGAGAAGTGACCCTGCACACTCTAAGGACCAACTGTGCCATTAGACTGTCCCTTAGAGCAGGGCTGTGACTCCTCTCGCCTCTGCTCCCAATGCCTGGTGCCTGGTGGTGTCACCAGCCCATACTAATGCTGAGACAGAGAAATGGTGCCCAGTCCAGACTAGCTTCTGCCTCCTGTCTCCCACAGAAAGGGCTCAATTTGTCCTCTGTGGCTTGGGAAGCCCATTCATGGACAGTAGCTCCTTTACGGAGACTCAGGCTGATCTCCACAGCACAGGGGGCTCTAGACAAGCTGGCGCTAGACTAAATTGTCAGTGGCTGGGACCTGCCTGATGGGCTGGGAGCTGGGCTGCTGAGGAAGCCGGAAGCAGAGAGAAGAGACTGTGGCGGCACCTCCTCACCTGACCTTAATTAAGGCCAATTAAGCCCGCAGCATGCGGCCCTGTCAGCTCCTGAGAACAGTCAGGAAACCACTCAGGCAGCTTGGCATGAGTCACCAAAACTTGGAAAATTAGGAGAGAGTCTGATTCGGCCCTCCAGGCCCAGAGGGCCATGGCACACCCACTGGGTCACCAGCAGTGCTTGGCACTCAGGTGGTGCTCCAGAAATGGGGAGCCACGTGAGCAAATGGCCGGCCTCTTGAGGTGCCCATGCACAAGGTAACAGGCCGAGCCACAGATAAAGCCTCCATTCCATGATGGAAAAGTGATTTTCAAACAGAGAACATGGCTATCTCTGCCTGCTTCTAGACCCAGACTGCATTGCCGTTCAAACACACCTTGCAAAACTGGGAGTATCCAACCTACCCGCTGTCCCTTTGATTCACTCTTGCGTGGCTCAGTTCCCACCTGTTGATCAAACATCTCCACTGGGCCGCTTCTCTCCAACAGCTGGCTCTGATGGGGCCAGCTGTTCCCCTGTGAGTTGAGTTGGCTGTGAGTACTGTAGCCAGGCCCCTGGCTATGTGGCCTCAGTTTCCCCACTCTTAAAAGGGGAATTTATCAAGTTGACTGAGGAGCTCTTTAAAACATTAAATAAAATAAAATGGAAATATAATTGGGCTATGTACCATCATGCCTACCAGTCCCATAAAAATCATTGCTGAGTAAGTGATGGTTGCTACTCCTGGTACCCACAGAATGCTGCCTCTGTTTTCTCATTGGATAGTCACAAAGCCCCATGAGGACTATGGGGAGGGGTTTGTCACCAAGGGTGGCTGGAGGGCTTGTCTGACCTCACATGGTTCTTCTGTGGGATGGGACCACGGGATGATCCACAGCCCTTCCCCCAACAGGAATCTCCTGGGTCTCTTTGGTCCCCTCGGCGTCCTTGCACACCCATTCAGGTGGGCGCATCTGCAGCTCCCCTCCCTACATGCTTCTTTTGCAGACACACTTTTGGGGGTATCTCCATCTCTTTCCATTTCCTTTCTAGTTCTTGCCACAATATATAATTATACATTTGTTGGTGCATTTGTTTGCTATTGGCTTCCTCTGCTCCTCTCAAAGTTCCCCTGGGGAGAAACCTCATCTGCCTTTCACTCCCTGGACTCTCAGCTCCAACTCCCCAGCTTGCAGGGCTGCCCAGCCCTGCCTGGCTTCCCCCTTCCTGCACCACTGTCTGGACACCCTCCCATGGCAGTGAGCTGGCCTAGTGGTAAGACTCATTTGTTTCTTGTTTCTCTGCGGTCATTGTTGTGGCCTGATATCTACTGCTTAAAAAAAAAAAAACCTTTGTTTTGTATATTTGGTATGTTTTTGGATGTTTCAGGCTGGAGGCAAATCTGGTTCCTGCTACTCTGTCTTGGCTGGAAGCAGAAGTCCCAAAGGTTTCAACGATGGCATTTCTTAGCTGAAAAGAAAGCCGCCCCTCTGCTAAGGCAACACTGGGTAGTTAGTTCTATTAAAGTTGCTGTCTCTGGTTGCCAGTCTCATCATCTGTATGGGCGTCAGGAGCGCTTAATGAATACAGCAGACAAAGCCTCATTGAGTCCCAAGAGGGAGGGTGTTGTGACCCCTGAGATGTCAGGACAGCTCCTGCCTTTCTGTCGTGTTTGCCGGGAGCCCGAGGGAGTGACAGAGGAGGCAGAGCGCTCGGGCATCCTCATTCCTGGACCGTGGCCCTCCCCGATTGTCTCAGCCTTCCCCGTGTGACCGCTTGTCTCCCACAAGGCATTTTACCCCTGAAATGACCTTCACCTGGCACATTAGCAATTCATGCAATCTTCTTCTCTTGGAGACTGCCCGTTCCTCCAGCAAGATAATCAAGTCTCAGCTTTGTAACGATCTGTGGGGCAGCTGGCGCCAGACCTGGTCAGGGCACAGTGTACGTCTGATTCATCTTGGCACTCCCAGCTCCCAGTACAGTGCCAGGACTGATGGTGCTCAGTACGTGTTTGGTGGATTGATGAATGAATGAGCACCTTCGTGATGCTATCTTCTCAAACATGAACCATCAGTCTGTGCACATGAGATTCTGGAAGGAGGTCCTGGCCACACCCAAGAGGAGGAAAGTCCAAGCAGGGGCAGACCCAGCCTGCAGCCCAAAGACCGGGGTCCCAACGCTGGCCCCTGGGAAAGTTCCTTCTTGATCTTGAGCTTCAATATGTATTCCCTTTTCTGAGACGACACCTCCTAGGCTTTCTCCAGCCCCAACATTCTCTAATTGACTCAAGCAAGGATAAATAAGGATGCATTCTTTGAACACAACAGCTGGTTTTCTGAGCAAAATCCAAGATTTATGCCTAAACTAGTTTCCACCAAACACCTCCCTCTTTTCATATGTTAGCAGTTCTGTGTCGGGTAGTTTCCTCACACGTCTGGGGTGATCGTGCACTGCGAGGGGGACCCTGTAAAGAGGACACTCAATCCCCGGCTCCCTGCTTTCAGTACCAATTATGTTTTGAAAAGTAATCGAAAAAAAATTCCCGTCTCATGAACAGAGAACGTAAAGAAAAGAGGCACTGTGAAATTAGTGCCAAATTCCCAGGGAGGCTTGCAATCAATCGGGTTGATGGAATTTCTCAGCAGGGGCCCTGTTGGCATTTTTGAGGGGTGATTCTACCTGTGTGGGAATATCCAGTGCATTGTTATTAATGGCCATGGCTGCTGGGATCACTCACTGTGGCAACCACAGACAGCCCCCTCCCATTTTCCCAAGTGCTTGCTGGAGGCAGTGGGTGCAGCAGCCCCTAGCCGAGACCACACACAGGTAGATTTATCCCAGCCACAGGAGTGCTGGGTGACCTTCTGGGGGCCATTTGTGGGCAAGCGTGGCCCTGGGGATGTTATAGCCTGAGGCAGAGTCATGAAAACCAAAATTGCTTCCCTTTGCAATGAAAATAAGGAGGCAGACCTTTGGAATTTGAGGACCCAGTGTAGACAGAACAGCCTTGGATCTGGATGCATTTCTGACCCTCCAGCAGGGACTTCTGACTTCCCGGAGTGTAGGGAATGTGGGGTGTCACCCCGCAAAGACTCAGGCAAGTCAGGGACACACAAAGAACTGGGGGGAAGGGTTTTGTGTTTGATATTTCTCCAAAAAAGCATTGAACAAGTTCATCATGGGGAAAATGAGCATCCTTTTGGCCCCCTGTGCCTCATTGTAGAGCGTATGCCTGCTTAGAGCCCTATGTTCGGTATCTTTTCAGTGTTGAGGTCTAAAGGCCTGATGCCCTGGCTGAGAGCAGTTCAGGGGCACCCTCGTATCAGCCAATTCCTCAGGCAGCATTTCTGATTCTGCCTCGTCTCTGTGACAATCTCAGTTTCACCCCTGGGGACCTTGCATTTGTTAATGGGGTTTTAGCAATGGCTGCCTGGGTCTCCTAATCCAGCTGCCACAATGCAATCACAGTTCAGTACCCACTCCCTTCTTTCCAGCTTCTCTCCTCTTTCCCTCTTTCTCATTCTGCACAGGAATGTACAAAAGCACAAGCACTTGGGAAAAATAGTTTGGCAGGTCCTTATGAACTTAATCTCATACACACACCACCTGACCCAGCAATCCCACCCGAGATACTTATCCAAGTGGAATATTAATAGGAAACGTGTCTATACAAAGACTTGTACACAAACGTTTATAGCAGCTTTATTCACGACAGTGGAAACCTGGAAACAGCCTCGGCGCTCACCATAAGGTGAGTGGCTGCACAAACTGTGATACTCCTGCAATGAAATACCACCAGCAGTGAAAAGGAGGGGACCACGGAAATATGCAACAACACAGATGAATCTCAAAAAACACTTTGCTAAATAAAGGACACAAGAAAAGGAAACACATACTGCATGATTCCATTCATGCGAATGCCAAGGACAAGCAAATCTCGCCTGTGATTTTAGAAATCAGAAGAGTGGCTGCCCCCAGGGTGGGATTGACTAGAAGGAGGCACAGGGAAACTTTCTGGGCTGCTGGGAGTATTCTGTGTTATCCTGGAGGTGTGGCTTCCACTGGTGTATGCATGTGACAAAGCCGATCGGACAGTACATTTGAGATGGGTGCATTTCACTAGATGTAGATTACACCTTGATAAGAATCATAATAATGAAGCCATCCCTGGTATCCTTTGGGAAGTCATCCACTTGCTTCCCACATGCTGTTGCACCCCGCAAGGTGCTTATCATGGAGTGGACACCCAGTCTGGGGCGTAGTTCTGATTCTTTTGCAGACCTGCCCAAAGCTAATACTGTCTGTCCACATGTCCATCCCTCCCTCCCTCCCTTTCTCTCCCCTCCTCTCATTCTCTTTACAATTCTGGGCACTTCTTTCCAGCTGTGTCTGAGTTTTCCCAGAACCCCTGGGATGAGGCTGTGTGATGTCTTTGCTTTTCTGGGAGGAAAGTGAACCGGCCTTATCTACACCTGTCCCTCAGGTCCACCCCAACACAGCGTGGGCCCAGGGAGGGAGGACGGGTTCACCCGTGGACTCCATGAATCAAATAGCGATGGGAGGGTCCTGGAGCACCCGGTGTCAGTTGCACTGTCTGTGAAACTTTTCCAAACTGTGGCCACCCTCTTCCAAACTGAGATGGCTACAGGTACCCCACCACATGGGCCAAATCCAAGAGGGGGGAGAGCCTGCCTCTTGCAGGAAATTAGCTTAAGAAATGAGGCTGAGCCTCCCTCTCTCTCCTTCCTCCCCCAGCGTCCCCTGTGAGCCCCGCTCCCCACCCCCACCTGCAGAAGAACCAGAGTTAATGCCTCAGCTGAGAGAATGAGATGTTCTGTTATTTTTCATGGGAAATTAGACCTGACCCTGCTGTCAGTTAGCTCATGCCGAGAGAGGATGGATGGCCTGGAGCGGTGCGCTTAGCCCCTGCTCTGAGCACACCAGGGCTGGGATGGAGGCGCTTGGGGCCCAGCCTGGCTGGGGGCCAGCTATGATGTCACCTGCTGCAGGGTGGGGGCAGGGACAGTAGGAAAGGTCAGAGAGCTCTTATCCGGGTGATGGATGGTGGTGACCCCCTCCCCCTGCCTGTCGTTGGTGTCACCCACAGCAGTCCCACCTCTGAGGCTGGACCCACCGGCTCCTCCAGGGGAGACTCAGGCTGCTCCTGTCTCTTTCAGCTCCCAACTCTACCTCTTGCCCCGCTGAGGAAAGCTGGTGGTCGGGGCTGGTGATCATCATTGCCGTATGCTGTGCCTCCCTGGTGTTTCTGACTGTGCTCGTCATCATTTGCTACAAAGCCATAAAAAGGTAAGTGCCGGCCCACTGCACCCAGCTCTGAGACTAAGGGAGCTCCTGTGTACACCCCGTCTCTTTTTAAATTATGAAAATTGTTAAGCACAAAAGCAACAGAAAGAACATACGATGAACTCCCAGCTACCCTTAATTCAACAGTTATCAAGATTTTGCTATATTTGCTGTATCTATTTTCTTTTTTCTTTGACCTTTTTCATTGCTGCAATGTTTTAAGATGGATCAGACATAATGTCCTTGTTCATTTTTAAGGACTTCGATTCCACAAGCATTTGATTAGCACCAATTATATGTCAAGCCCAGTGCAATACAAAAAAATGCAAAAATGTTGCAATATACCAAAGGATAATAGGAGTTGTTAATAATATAACATTTCTAAGAAAGTTTTTTAAAAGTTTCATGAAGCCCAAAGTTAGAGCGTCCACGTTGAGAACAATTGTAATACCTGAAATATTTAATTTTCCTCTTTGAATCGGTTGTTTTCTGTGATTTCACTCTAATAATTCAAGAGCAGAAGAGTAAAATATCAAGTCAGAAGTCTTCATGAGCACATGGGCAGGCACACAGGACAAAGGGCCGTGGAAAGCCAACGGCCCGGGAGCGTCCTGGCAAGTGGGCAGAAGAGGCAGGACACCAGGGGGCAGGGGTGGGGTGTGTTAGCTCCACACGGAACGGGCCACGCCCTGGGCACCTGCCTCCCAGCCAAGAACCCAAGCCGGGAGCCCCTCTGCCCCAGCATTCCTGCTGCAGGGGTCTCCAAAACCATGCCAAATAACAAGGGAATAACCACAGTCTGGCAATACGTTTGCCAGGCACTGGGCTCGTCTCCTCACCCACATTCTCTCAGTTCATCTCCACGGCATCTTTTCCCAATCAGCTCCATTTTGCAGACGAGGAAACTGAGGTTCTAAGGCATTAGGGAGCTGTCCAGGATGTATCACCAGTGAGCAGTGCAGGCGGAATTTGAACCCAGAATTACGAGGCTCCAAAGCCAGCCCTGACCTCAGCGCTGTGGCTCAGTGTTACGGACCAGTTCAGCACAGTGTTGGGCTAATGACACACCTCGATATTCCTGTCTGCCCTTCCTCAGGGGTGTGGGAGAGGGGAGACCAGGGGTGTGGTGAGGCATGTCTGTGCCTCTCTGAGGCCAAAAGGACAGACAGACGGAAAGGCCCAAGAGACCCTGTAACACTGGGCAGGGGCCTGGCCTCAGAAACCAAGGTGGCTGCACTGGAGTCTCCCAGGGGACATGGCTAGTCTAATTCCTAGGTGTTCTGTGGGCACCTCCTGTGTGCCAGGCTCGGTGGGCATAGAAACTGGTAAGATGCAGGCTGTGCCCACAGGCTGCTCACCTGGCCTCGGGGGCAGGGGCTGATTTGTGAGTAGATGATGGTGGGGGTTCGCTGGCAGCCTGTTGTGGCTGGAGGAGTACTGGTGAACCCTGACCTGGATGACAGTAGCATTTGAGCCAGGAGCCTGCTGGATGGGAGGAGGATTTTAGGAAGCAGAGCAGAGGAGGCAGCACAGGCAAAGGCCCTGTGTGAGCTGAAGCACCAGGGCACCAGGAAGCCACCGCAACCCAGAGGACGGCACTGCAGGGAGCTGTCAGCCTGAGTGGGGAGGCCTTTGTCACCAGGCTAAATGTGACTTTGCCTGTGACTCCAGGCACCAGGAGCTACTGAAGGTTTGGGTAGGGCACAGGCTGGCAGTCCCCTCAAGGACAACCCACCTGCCCTCCAAGATGCTCAACATAAATAATCTTTTAAATGAATTCACGCACTTAGAAAAGACTCCCTGAGCTGCTTCTGCCTCCCTCCCTGCCCCAAACCTCCCCGAAGAAATGTGCTTCCTGCTTCAGCTGGAGGTGGGGAAAAGGAACTATATCAGGAGAACAAACTCACATTAATACCCTACCCCGGCAGTGTTGCCCGGCCGCAGCCGTGCTGGGCTTGCTTCCAGCTGGGCTGGGGCTCTCCCAGGAAGGAAGGGGGTGGGGGGCCTATCTTGGCCTCCTCTCCAAGTGGCAGGAGGGGCTCTCCTGTCTGCCCCCTGTCCCCTCCACTCTCTCTGAGCTCTTGGTTCCTGGGTCTGTCAGCATCCTGGAAAAAAAGAGAATTCACCCAGATGACTCAGTTGACCAGATTTTGATGGTGGGCTCCTTGCAGGGGTGTGGGCGGGGCCGTGAGCAAGTGCAGGTGAGGCACTCAGGGGCTAGCAGCAGTGGGAGCGGTTAGCACCCCTGGACGACAGGCAAGGGAACCGGTGCCATGAGAAGCTAGTGAGAGACTCACACCGCGGAGGGGGGCTATCCAGCAGGAGCTGTGATTGGAACTGCAAGAGATGCCACCCCCAAAACAGGGAGGAAGGGCGAGGAGATGCTGCCAGCCTCTCTCCACACTCTGAGCTCTCCCATGGGTGCCTCCCATTAGCCAAACCCAGGAAGCAGGAGAACCCGGAGATGCATGCAGCGAGTCGGCCTCCCGGTGGAATGGGCAGATGGGGTGTGCACGGAGACTCTGCAGCACAGCCCCCTTCTGCCCTGGCTCCATGCTGGGAAGAAGACCCAGCCCTCTGCCCTCAAGATCTTCATAGCCCAGAGAGGGCATGCCTGGTGCAGCAGACAGATACTCAGTGACAGGAGAGGGCTGTGTTCACTGCGGGAGGAGGCAGAAATAGAGCCCAGTGCTGCCAGAACCCACCTGGATGGAGGCTGGGGAGGGAGACTTAACCCCTTGTGGGAGAGAGAAGGAGGCAGCAGAAGGTACAGCCCCACGGAGGAGAGCAAAGGGCTCCTCCCTGCCTCCTGGGCTGTAAGCGATAGCATCACAGGGAAGCCAGCTAGCTGCCTGGCTGCATTTCTCTCCAGGGTAAGTGGAGGATTTCTTGCTCACTGCCAATTGTTTTTGGTCAATAATTCATCTACAACATGCCTTTTCTCTTAGGAAAGAAAAGCATCCCATGTCACTATAAAACCATTAAAAGGAGAATTTAGTGATGGGCCCTCCCCACCCCCTTTTTTCTTTTTCACTCTCACAGCCTCAAGTCCTAGGGGAGGATTTCTAAGGGATCTTTGTGAATGGCCCCAACACAGCATTTTGGAGCCAGATTGCTGGGAGGATTGTTCTAGAATCAGCTGGGGTAGAGAGGAAGTGACTTTGGAGACACTGGCTTGGCATCTGGAGGTGTTGGCCGCGGGAGCACAGGCCTTGGCAGGGACAGGAGGGGACTGAGGACAAGTTGCAGATGGGGAAGGAGCACCCTGCCGTGCCCGCGCATCTGTGTCCAAGGCTGCTACAAGGCCTGGCTCCAAAGGGGGCCTGGACCTTGGCAGGAGCGGGGTTCTAATCAGCACTTCCTAGACGCAGATTTGGTGAATCAACACTTCATCCTGTGACTCAACAAACGCTCCCGACGTCCCAGCTCTGTGCTGGACGATCTGCCAGGGTGCTCCAAGGCTGGGGAGCCCAGAGAAGGGGCATCTTGCCCAGACCTTGTGGCTGGGAAGATTTCTTAGAAGAGGCGCATTGGCCAGGCCAAGGGGCTGAGGAGGGGCGTTACTTGAATTGGGATGAGCACATGCAGTGGCCCCCGAGTCCCTTGTCAACAACCCAAAACCCCAGAGGGGCTTTCCCAGCCCTGTGGAGTCCATGCAGTGTCCATTTTGGTGGCTTCATTGCCCTGAGCTTGCTGTGAACAGGCCTCTTTATCCCACAGCCCGTGGGCGTTCTGTACCCTGGCGCCTGACAACCAGGCATCTTCCCACCCCTAGGCAGGACATGCACGTATTTCCAGCAGCACTGCTTGGACTTGTTGTAAGAGCCAGACTGAACCAAGCCCCCGAGTCTGTTCCCAGCCCCAGCCCAGCTCAGTGGGTATCGCTCTTCTCTGTATGCCTTAGTCTTCCCTCCCTGTGAACTGGCGGTCCACTGAGTATCCTTCCCACTCCCTGAGCCTTTGTTTCCCTGCCCCAGGATGGCAGGAGGACCACTGCCACCCAGTCATTTGGTTGCTCAGATGTGTAAACGCCAACCACGATACTCCTGGGGCTGGGCCAGGAGCCAGGCACCATGCTTGGCACTGGGGCTACAGTGGTGGGCGCTACGGGCACAGTCCCTGCCCACTCTGCCCACACCATCCGGGCGGGAGAAGAGGTTAATCAGACCAGACCAGCCCCAAAGAGCCATGGATTACAGTCAGAGAGGAAAGGCTGAAGGGAAGCGCAGAGCTCTGTGAGCGGAGACAAGAGTCTCCGTCCACAGCAGGAGATGAACCTTAAACACGCCAAGATCATGGGGAGTCATTGAGATAAAGCTCCAAGGTGCAAGGCACCCACTGCCTGGGGAGGAGGCCCAGATCTCGGACCTGGTTGGGGGGAGCCCCACAGGCCTGGACTCCCAGGACGAGGCTGCTCTCCCAGCGTGGCATTGGCAGCTTCTCCGACGGCCACCCCCTTCACTCAGAGAAGAGCCCCTGTGTTGAGCGGAGATGACACCCACACACTTTAGGCACGCGAGGAGCGCCCTACCTCCTATGGCCATCAGTGGCCTGGGTGCTGAACTTCCGCTCTCCATCTGCCATTAAGTCATTTGGCAGCCATTTCCTTCATATTTACAGGCTGTTATTGGCTGAAAGACCAATAAAAGACGGTAGGACAGTTTGGCCGATCCTGCAGACTGTTAATTGCAGACAGTAAGCAAGGGTGCTGCTTCCTGGGTGTGGCTTGAGTGTGCGTGCCTGGGTAACCCCGTGCCTGGGTAACCCTGGGTGTGCGGAGCACCGCATTATTGCTGGGCTCTGGTGCTCATCAGCTGTTTGTGGTTCAGCCACTTCCAGCAGAACAAACACTTCCGAATGCTCAAGTCTCTTTGATGGTGCCTCAGAAAACCCACTGACTGGCCCAGGGCTGCTCAGTAATTCAGGGTTGGGCTGCAAGTATTTATTGAGCACCTACTGTGTGCCAGGGACTAGACTAGGCAGAAGGGATGGAGAGATAAACAAGACTGAGTCCGGCCCTTCCCCTGCTCATGGAGGAAGCAGATCAAGCACATGCACCAGCAAATGGGTAACTGAGGCTAACGGAGGAGAGAGAGAGGAGGGGGTGAGGAGACGGGCTGCTTCCCCTCCCACAGAGCCAGGCATGTTGTGCACGTCTTTTGAGACAGCTTAATGATCAGAGGGTATTGTTAGGGCTTTGCACACTCATTGCCTACTTTTAATTTAATTTTTATTTTTATCAAAGTAATACATACACATACTTGTAATTTAAAATGTCAAATGTGCCCCAAGCTATTAAGAAAGACAGCAGCCCCCTCCCTGACTTTGCCTTCCTCTCCCCCAAGTCTCATTCTTGAGAGGCAACCAGTTTTAACCATTAGCTGTTTTTTCTGGTATTTCTCTCCATATTCCAAGTGATGCATGTGCTGCTATTTAAATTTTCTTTCAATTTTAAGTATTACCTATTGACTTTCTACTACTAGAAGATGAAAGGGTCAGCACCTGTATAGTACAGACATACAAAATACTTCCCCTCTTCCCATCCTCTACTATAGAGATCTCCAGTGTGGGGTTCAGTGACTATGCAGCATTTACTTTAGTATGACAAAGGACCTATTGCTCACAGCTGAGCCACATAGTGTACTATGATTTGTTTCCTTTCCTGGAGTTAACAGTATCTCCTCTCAATATGGTCAAATACATCAGTTTCATTTTTGTCCTAGAGACTGCATCCTCCTCCCTGGGTGGACTGGTGGCTCACTGAGCCTGTCACACAGTTGTTGGGCTATGGTCACCCTCTGCAACAGCCTTCCAAGCTAGAAGGCTCCTCTATGGGAACTTGCTACCCCCTGCTCTCTCTCCCTCTCCCACGATACTCCTTCATCTCTTTAGCTTGATGCCTTCATGGATTTTTTTCAAGATCTTTTCCAAATCATATACTTAGTAGAAAGTTAGTGAAAATGTTTTCTTTTAAGAATGTACTCTTTTTGGAGCTTTGGAGTAGCCCAGAGAAAGGTTAGTTTTTTCCTGAATGTGCAGCGTGCAGAGAAGACCTGGTTACCTGGCGCAGCAGGAGTGCCAGGGAGGGGTGGAAGTGAGTTTGCAATGGACTCTGAGCCAGAACCCCTTGCTTTACAGATGAGGAAACTGAGGCCTGGATGGGAAGAGAAATGGCTCAGGTCTCAGAAGTTTTCAGCTCGTCTCTTGGGTCATTGAGCACTCAGGGAACTCTCTGTGGTCAGTGCCCCCCTTCCAGCTGAGTCCTTGCTGCTTCTCCCTCGAGACACAAAATGCCACCTCCTCTGAGATGTCATCCTGGACCAGTGTAGAGCTCTCTGTTCCCTGCCCAACTTCTAGAGTTGTAGCTCTCCCTGGATTTACGATTCTGCTTTCTGCTGTGGGTAGGTGTAATGTCGGTGTTCCCGTGCCCACGTGCCCACACACGTGTGTACACGTGACTGTGTGGCACACACGGTAGATGGGGAGCGGTCACCTTGTCTTACTCATCTCTCCCTGACGGCACCTGGCATGGTGCCTGGCACGTGGTAACTATTCGGTGGCTGTTTCAGTGACATGAATGGGGCTTGTTTCCATAGACTTGCCAGATTCCCCCTTTTAAATTGACAAACTGTTTAGAATTTCAGTAAATTCATGTCTTTCTCTATCTAAGTGAAGTAGAATCTGCTTTTGGAGTAAATAACATGCACCCAATTTTAAATGCCTGGCCCCACCACTTCGCCAGCTCCTGTCTCCCAGCCCCATGCCGTGTCTGCCCCCTCGCCCTCCCCAGCTCAACCTTCCCCATACAGGCTCAAGTGCATGTACAGTGACTCAGCAGCCCCTTCTCCAAGCTTCGGAGCAGCACAGCCTCCCTCCCACCTGTGCATGACACACTCCCAGGCTGTGAATGCCGTGGAGGAGCCCCCGCCATCTGCCACCTTCTTGTCCTCCCTACGGGACACACCTACTGTGTCAGAGGCCAGCCCCGCCCGCCCTCTATCCACCCCCTGCTCTCCCTGCTCTGGCCTCTAGCTGAACCACAGAGTCAGAGCCAGAGGCAGGGCAGGGGAAGAAAAGGTAGGCCAGACCCAGAGGCCAGCAGGAATTCAGGATAGGAGCAGAACCTCTTCATCCATCCTTAGCTCACCACAAACTTTCGGGAGCAAGAAATTCATATTGAATGCAACTTGGATCCTTGGGGTCTTGAGACAGCGTATCTCATGGGCCAAAGTCTTTTTGGCTGGGCGAGGGCTCAATGCAGTGACTGGGTACCTGAGACCCAGCCGTTTCCACCTGCCACATCTCCCTACTGTTCATGAATGTCCCTGTAGTAGCATTGGCTACCCCTCCAGGCCTCCAAAGCCAGTCTCTCTGGCTGGGAATCCAGGCCGCCACGCCTGGCTGTGCTGTGAGTCAGGTCAAGGTCAATGCTCGGGGAAAGGGTCTCCTTTGGTCAAGTGCTGAGCACTGATGCGTGGCCGGGGCTGCCCGGAGCCCTGTGGCACCTTGGCTGGACTCCAGGAGCTGACTCCTCTGCTTTGTGGCAGAATCAAGGCTCGATCCTGTAACACCTGGGCCAGCACACTTTCCACTTGGCTTCGCTGCCACCTTCTAGGCTGTCTGGGGTTTGGCTCTTTCCCCAGTCAGAGCCGCAGATGCCACAATGTCTCCCACCATCCTCGCCAAAGGGGGCTGGGGCATGGGTTGTCCCAAGCTGCCTTGGGCTGAGATGCGTATTTGGACTTACTTATCCCCTGCCAGAGCCCCACCCTCCACAATGGGTAATGAAGACTCATCCACGCAGCAGGGACGACCCTGCTTCATCTGCCCAGCGTCCTGGGTGCAGGTGGCGTGGCGCCCAGGCCACGTGGCACTGTGGACAGCCATTGACAGAAAGCTAAGCAGTGTGCTCAGGGCCGGCCCATGGGAAACCCGAACAGGTCCCTGCTTCCTGGGGCCTTTTTTTTCTGTCACCAAGAAATTCATGCCTCTCTGAACCCATCTCTCCAAACACACGGAGTCAAGGTCATAGGGCACGGCGAGGGGTGGGCAGGAATCCTGATTTAAGGGGGCCCCAGATAACTCCCTACCTGCTCAGAATAAAACCCAGAGGCCTTGCCCCACAGCTGGGCCCTGCAGGGTGTGGCCCTGGCCCTCTCGCCCCTGGCCTTGTCCCTCCTCCTCTCGGCCCCTTGCTCATGGCTTTCCGGCCCCGCGGGCCTCCGTCCTAGCTTCTGTCCTGCTCCCTGCAGGGCCAGGTGCTTTGTGCCACTCAGGTTTGGCTTGGCCTAGAGCAGACTCCTGTCACTCTCTCCCTGGACACCCAGTTCTCTGCCATCTTAGTTCTTCCCATAACTTGCTGCTGTCTACTCGCTTGTGCGCGGTCAGCCGCACGGCTGCCAACCCGGAGCCACGCTGAGGCCAATGTCCTTGGGCCGTACAAGTCCATTCTGTGAAAACCCAGAGGACTCCGGAAGTGGGAAATCCCACCTGTGGGAAAATCCTCTCCATGAAGTGAGTGTGCCCTGAGCCTGAGGCTGGGAGTGCCGGTGGACAGGCCACTCCTCGGACACTGACCCCATCTGCAGGCTCCTTGTTTGCTACAAGAGCCCGGGTGTGAACCAGGTAGTGCTGGGTGGCCCTGGTGGCACTCATGGCAACCAGGCTGGGGTGGGCTGGCTCAGGACAAGTGGAGCCTCTTCCCTCCCTGACCTCACCAGCCTCTGGACACAGGGTACCCCTGACGGGGCATGACTGCCCCAGAGTTCAGGACAGACCTCCTGGACTGTCCCAGGGCTCACCTGGAAACTGGCCTCTAAGAAGAACAGATGGCTCTGGGTATTCCCACTGCCAGCGAAAGCCTTTGGTGACAGTAAAACCAATGGAAGGGAGGTTTCGAGACCTGGTTCCAGGATCCAAGCACGTGACCACATTTTGTGGCTGCCTGTCCCCACCTGTTCTGCTGCCTGGTGTCCCCACCAGACCTCAACTTAAAGTCACCTGCATGTAGAGGTGTTCCCTGACACCCCACCCCCTGGTCTAGAGGAGGGTGGCAGGGTGGCGTAGCTCCTGGAGCCTCAGCGAGACGCATGCCATCTGGGCTGCCTCTGCCCACACAGCCTCCCGCAGGATCTCCACCCCCAGCGCCATTCTGCCATCACAGGGCCTTGAAGGACAGTCACTGAGGCCTGAGCTAGCTTGGAGCTCCCCTGTTCAGGACTCTTATGTGACCCTGAAGTCCTTTCTTCACTATCCAAGCCAGGAGGCGCTTTGCCCTAGAACAAGTTCCCAGCTGCAGAGCAGTGCGCTAGGGGAGGGGAAGAGCCGCAGGTCTTCGAGAGGGCCCCCCCGGCACGCAGAGTGCAGGCCCACGGAGCTCACAGGTGCCCCGAGACTGCTCAGCAGAGGTGGCTACACGAGCCCAGGGAGGCGGTCAAAACAGTTGCCTTCTCTGACACACCAGGGTGATCACCAGCCACATACCTGTCTCACCATCGCCTGGGCGTTGGGGGCTGGAAGTGGGGCTGCCGCCTCTCACAGTGGCACCCTTGGGGGCTCAGAGAGGCTTCCAGCTTCTTGACCCAGGTTTGGGGATGTGTGCAGTCCACAGTGTCATTGTGGAGTTCTGCGTGTGTGTGTGCGTGTGTGTACGGCATGTTTGGGTGTGTTTGTATGGAGGTGCATATGTGTATACATGTATATGTGTGTATTGTGTACATGCATGTGTGCATATGTGTGTTGTATGGATGGATGGATGGGTGTGTATATATGTATACATGCATATGTGCATACATGTGTATGATGTGTGTGTATATGTGTGTGTGTGTATGAGAGAGGCTGGGCGGCGGGGAGGTGAATGTCTTCAGAAGAGGCGAGTCTGGGACCTTCAACCTTTACTTCATTGAAAACAAACCACCTGGAGGGGTGCACACGACAGGAAGAGAGCTGGCAGCCCTCCCTTCCCAGCCCTTCCCAGGCTCCTCAGAGCTGTTCTTAGCCTCCGGCTTCCCCAGCAGAGCAGCAGGCGGAGGGTGGAAGCTGTCAGTCACATCCTTGTCAGCAAGGCCCACGAGGGGTGGCTGGGTCCTGGCCCTCCCTGCCCAGGCAGAGGTGACGGTGGAGGCACGGTTTATGCAGCGGCCCGTCGTGAGTGCTGGCCGGGGCTGTCATCACCGCACTCCGAGCAGAGAACGTGGGGTGCCTGCTCCCTGCAGACCCGGGTGGGGGAGAAGAGGGCTCCAGGCGGGAGAGCCCGCCCTCCTGCAGGCAGCAGGTGGGCACGCCGAGGAGAAGCTCACTCACCTTTCTCTTGGCTTCTAGGAACCATGCCATTTAGGGAGCCCTCTGTGGCCATCTCCGCCTGGACCTGGGTGGAAATGCCTCTCCTTGGTTCACTGGAACCAGCCCTGGGGGCTCACAGAGCCACAGAGCCAGGCTGGGCCTAGCAACTCTCTAGCACTGCCGGAGCCTCACCAGGCACGGGTTAGGTAGGAAATCTGTGCACAGTGGAGAACCCTGGCTGCCGCCAGCCTCGGGAGCAGCTCCACACTGACACCCTTCCACCAGCAGTGCTGAGCTCTAACAAACACTTGTGGAGCACTTACTGTATGCCGACGCTTGTCTAAGTGCTTGACATGCATTAATGTATTTAATCCTTCCAACAAGCCTATGAAATGGACACCATTACTGTGCTCATTTTATAGACAAGGAAACTGAGGCACAGAGAGGTGATGTAGCTTGCCTGAGGTGACACGGCCAGAAAGTGGCAGAGCAGGGGTTTACCAAGCCTCTTAGCACTTGCGCGGTGTCCCCTGCAGTGCCACTCCGCCTTCCGCTCTGGGTAAAATCCAGCTTCCGCTGGCCTCCAGGGGATCTGGGAACGGTTTCAGGAGTGGATTCAGCAGCAGTCTTGGGAGCAGAGTGGTGGGGGACTCAGCTCTGGTAGTGGGACAGACCAAGTCCGCTTCTCAGGAGAGCCCTCAGGTGCCACCCTCCCCCCGACCGTGTGCAGGCTGTGGAATGTTCCCATCAGGGGCAGTACAGGCCAAAGCTGCCTTCTCTGACCCGCCCCTGCCTCCTTTCCTGTCTAGGAGCCACTGAGCAGCTGAGCAGGCACTGCCCACCTCGCCCTGGCCCCAGGTGCTCTCCGGCCAAGCTTGCTCCTGCCCAGCCCTCCTTGGCCACCTCTTCCCCCAGGGACACCACCACCCCTCCAGCCCCGCATAAAAAGGGGTGTCACAGACGGCAGCCTGGCTTCAGATCTCTCCTCTTCTCCTGCCAGAAGGCGTCCTGCTGATTCCAACCTCGCCCTAAGAAGGGTGGAAACTGCGCCCTCGAGGCTCTGCCTGTTTCTGTGGGAGCTCCACGTCCCCCTCCTCATTTTGGCATTATCCACCCTGGAGTCCCTTAAGCTGGATCTCCTGTGACCTAGACCTGTTGCAGTTGATTTTTTAGCCCAAGCCTGAGATTTAATGTTTATTCAGGAAAAATGCAGCATGGTCTTGGGCCCAGAGTTTTTTGCCTGTTAATATTTTCTGGAATCCTGATACTGATGTCCACCGTTCACCACCACCCCCATATATAGATGCTAAATTTATCCCTCTGAAGTCTTCAGGGGCCTCGTGGGGCAGCACAGGACCTCACTGTGAGAAAATGCCAGCCCCCAGACTGCCCAGGCCATGCAAATTCAGAGTGGGACGACAAGCCCACCCAGCAGCATCAGAGCTGCTTAAGGCTCCCTAGAAGGGGGTGAGCAGGACAGAAATGGGGAAAGGGGACAGAGGGAGGACAAGGCCCAGGGGCAGAGCTTGGCTATAGAGCCCATCATTTCCCACGGAGCCCGTCACAAACAAGGTTCCAGAAAGCATCTCTGAGCACCTACATAAGGGGGCTTGTCGGTATGTAATGTGGGCATGCCAAGTTAAAACAAAACCAGACAGGCTTCCTGGAGGACCCTGCAGAACCTCTGGGAATCTTGCAGAGAAGGGTAGAGAAAGGCTTTCCCCAGCCGACCAGATCCCAGAGCCCGTGATGATTTCATGGGAAGATGTCTGGCCAGGACATGGCAGTAATGGGTGGTGGTCCCCGCCCCACCACAAACCATCTGGGGGTCCTTGTGCAAGTCAGAGCCCTCGCTAAGCCTCAGTTTCCCCATGAATTGAAACTCCTAATCCAGGCCTAGCTCTTCAGGGGACCACTGTGTGAAGAGGCAAGGAAATCTGTGCAACCGAGAGCACTTTGTACAAAGCACGACACACCGTGGGAGGAAATATGGGTTTGCATCTTGCATTTCTAGAAGAAGCCACAGTGGCCGGGCTTGACCACCACAGTGAGCACCTTGGGATTCTTTTGTTTTGTGAACTACTTCCGCCGCAAGAGCAAAGGGAACAGTTGGTCAATAGGCTTGAGCTGGGTGTGTGGTCCCTGAGCAGGCCTGGTAATCCCACCCGTGAAAGTACTGACAACCACTCACAGCCCTCCCGCCCCTCAACTAACTCAGTCAGGGCTTTATCCCATAGCCATCAAACTGATCACCAAGTACCAGCCCTTCTCACGATGGTTATGGGGAGGTTCTGGGGACACTTGAGAAGGCAGAAGCGATCAATGCCTGGGCTGTTGACAATGGCATAAATGTTCAACTTAGCACTCGGCTCAATCCGGGCACCCTGGGGACATGGGAGGTCCTTGAGCTACAGCCTATGGTGATCAGATCTGCCCAAGAGCCTGCAGTGTTATTGCTTTGGATTGGGCTACACAGTGCACAGCTCAGACCAGGAGGATGTAGACACTCAGGCTGGGGACTTGAGCCCTCCTGCCTGACTTGAGGGAGGAAGGGGGATTTGAGCCAGGCCAAAAAGTAGCACTGTGATTCTAGGACCTCAGCAAGTAACCAAAAGCCTCCTCAAAGCCACCCTCCCAACCCTCCTGATCCCCTGTATGAACAGGAGGAGTGGTTCTTCGAGTTATGTGGCCTCTGGAATGAGCTTCAAATGGCTTAATGTGATGTGTTCAAGAACAACTTATGTGTACTAACTAATTTAGTTTGGACATTCTCCACCATCACAATCACTATCATCACCACTCCACCACCTCCACCACCACCACTGTCACTGTCACCACCACTGTCATTACCACCATTGCCACCTCCACCACCACCAGCCCAACCATCACCACCTCCACCACCACCACTGTCATTACCACCACCATCACCATCAGTCCAATCATCACTACCACCATCACCACCATCACTATGAAGTCCATTGTCAATCCTACCATTACCCTTACCTTTACTATCATCACCACCATCATCACCATCACCACTACCATCACCATCACCTCTATCATCACCATCATCACCACCACCATCACCACTATCATCACCACCACCATCATTACCATCACCACTATCATCACCATCATCACTACCATCACCATCATTGCTATCACTACTATCACCATCACCACTACCATCACCATCATCACCACCACCACCATCATCACCATCA